>PVKB01004897.1:51114-119777 GCA_004027205.1 Ctenodactylus gundi | reverse complement strand
CCAGTTTGTTCATCTGTACCAGTACTCAAGTGGTTAAAGGAACTCTTTCTACATTACTTGTTGTCATTTGACATTCACACATGGTTCTCTCTCTTACCCGCAAACCCAGTGTATTAGTTTGGGTTCTTTCAAGAGACAGAATTTACAGATTTTACCACAGAAAGGTCTATTAGGAAGGCTTACAAATCCAAGGATAAAGATGGTCCAAGATGGCTGCTCAGCCATGAAGTAGATATCCCATCCGGGACTGCAGCACAGCTGGTCAGGTGAGAGTCTGCTGTAGATCTTGGGCGAAGACCGAAGCCTGAACATCGGCTACTGAAGAGCAGAAACAGACAGACAGCACAAGCTGAGACTGGAGCGAATCTGTGCTGACGATCTGCAATGCGTAGCAAGTCGGTGTCTGTAGACAATTGCAAAGGCGAGAGCTTTCCCAGAGGAAGAAGCTGTGTTTATCGACACTCTTCCTCCCTTTTATACCTTTGGAGTTTCAGTTGGCCCTCCCACATCTGGGTGGGTGCTCTTCTCTCATTAGCCAGTCCACAAATCACTCACACTCTAATCCAGAACAGTTCTTGATCCCCTATCTAGGGGTGGTTCACAATTCCTAATCCTAATGGAGGTGTGGTTCCTAATTCGTTCAAGTTGACACAATCCCTTCAACTGTCACACCTGGTATTGTGCATTCAGTGGTAATCATTGAACATGGCAAAGATGACATTCGTAAATTCTAATCTTAGGTACTTTTTGGTTGCTGAGACGGAATACCTGATACACACAAATAAAGGGAGGAAAGGTTTATTTTGGCTCAGAGTTTCAGGAGATCTCAGTCCATTTGTGAGTGGCCAGTAATAATGGGAAGGCTTGGTGAAGGCCTGGATGGAGAGAAGCTGTTCACCAAATGGCAGGACAGGAAGTCATGCGAGTAAGGAAGGGGCAGAGCTAGCATATACCCTTTCAGGTTATGTCTCAATGATCTATGCCTTCCAAGCCAAGCCCCCTTGATTTACTCCATGATAGGGCCCCGTTGCTTAACAGTATGGGAAATCAGTCAATTAAGTCATGACTAAATTGCCTTTTAGGCATGAGCATGAGGCTTTTTAGGAGACATTTCTGATTTAGACCACAACATTTTATTCCTGGTCTCCAGAAATCTCAAGTCTCGGTCCTTAAACAAAAAACATTTTGTTCATCTCTAAGAGTTACCAAATCTTTAACAGTTCGAGCACTGCTAAAAATTTCAATACCAAAGTCTCCTCTGAGACTCAAAGCAAACTCTTAGCTGTGATCCCCTGTGAAAACCAAAGAAAGGATAAACATGCTCAACATGCAATGGCATAGGACAAACGTTTCCACTTTATTATTGATTTTTATTTACATAGCACCTCCTTTAACCTTCCCACCCTCTCATTTCCTGCTTTCCCTCTCCACAAAGTTCATCTTCTTGCTTTCTTTTGTATCTCTTATATTTCTTCTGGTTTGGTTTTCTTTTTTCCCACTATTTTTATTAATATACAAATGTAATACATAGTATTTACAATGAATTTGGGTGTTTCATACATCTATGTATCACATCGACTTCACAATCCCTTCCCATCTTTTAACTGACCTCCCCCTTCCCTGCCCCTTCCCCCGGCTCTGGCTATCACTTCATATGGTTCCAAAGAATGTCTGTGTTCTGGGTTTTCCAAGTCTGAGAAACCATATTAATCATATTAATTAACATATTAATCTTCCACACCTAAGTCATTTCACTCAAGTTACTACTCTACCCCAGCTTCCTATTCCTCTAATGGGTTTGCAGTAGTTAAATCTTGATATCTCCTCTCTGAATCCAGCCAATCCCTTCATTGGGATATTCACCACAAGTTTTTTTTTTCCCATATTTTTCTACATCTTTGTTGCTAATGTTAAACCTGGCCTTACCCACCAGTTCACACTAGAAAATAATTCTAAGCATGTAGTTCAAAAGGATAGTTAATTTGGGAAAGAAGGAAAAATAATAAATAAACAAAATTCAATTGCCTTATCTGAATACTGGAAGGTGCATATTTGTACATTCACAAGGTTATGTTTACATCAATCAGTTTCCTTAGGATAAACTTTCATTAGTGACCTAATAAGTGAATTGCTGCAACAAAACAAAGTTAAAACTATATCACATTGCTACATTCAGTGAACTTAAATCTGTACCACATAAATATACTTAAAGCGACAGACATGTAGGCAAATCTAGTTATTTCTTAATTTCCTAACTTTCATGTCTTATTTACTCATATTTCACTGATTACTAACCTACTTTTTTCTCAGCTCCTTCTCTTCTAGCTGTTGTCGCCTTTTCTCTGGGGTCATTGGTGTCGCTGGTCTCCCTTTCACTGTTCAAGTTTGCTTTAAGTATTTTCTGCAATACTGGCTCAGTGGCTACAAATTCATTTAAGCTGTCTCTGTCATGGAAAGTTTTAAGTTCTCCCTTTAAGTTAAAAGATAATTTTGCTGGATATAGCAGTCTTGGCTGGCATCTATGTTTTTTTAGTGCTTGGATAATATTGCTCCATGATTTTCTTATTTTTAGAGTTTGGATTGAAAAATCTGCTGTTATCCTGATGGATTTATCATTGTAGGTCACCTTCTGTTTTTCTCTTACCACTTTTAGTATTTTCTCTTTGTGTTGGGTTTCTAGAATTTTAATTGTGATGTGTCGCGATGAGGGTCTCTTCTGATCAAAGTTGTTTGGTGTTCTATATGCCTGCAAAAGTTCCATGTTCATTTCTCTTCTTAGATTTGGGAAATTTTCTTCCATTATTTCATTAAACATGTCCTTTAAGCCTTTTGTTTTGTCCTCAGTCTTCTCCTCAATTCCCATAATTCTGAGGTTATTTCTCCTTGAATCATCTATCAGTCGTTGTGATGACTCGCTTTCTTTATTTACTTTGTATTCTTCATGGCCTGTATGTTGCAGCTTAGTCACATTATTTTCTAGGTCTGACATACTATTCTGAAGTTGTTTAAAGTGGTTGCTTATTATTACCTGCGTGCTTTTCATTTCCTGAATATCTGCATTCCATTTTTCTATATCTGTGTTGTGTTCTTCTCTAATTTCTTCTTTTGTCTTCATTATCTTCTGGTATATTTCTTCTCTGGTCTCCTCCAGTTGCTTTTGAAGGCTTGCTTTTTGCTTACCCATGTATTGGTGTAGCTCTTCTGCTGTCTGTTTAATTTCCTGCTTTAATTCCCATTTTAATTCACTGAATTTCTGGGCCCAGAAGTTGCCATCATTTTTGCCATATTCATCTTTATTTACCCTGACTTCATCTCCTGGGGTGTCAGGTCTTTTTGTAGGAGATGTGTGCCTGTGCTTCCCCAATTCTTCTTTGGTCTCCTCTAATTCCTTTTCAAGACTTGCATTATGCTTAGCTAAGTGTTCTTGTAGTTCTCACGTTGTCTGATTTATTTTCTTCTTTGCTTCCCGGTTTAACTCCTCCTTTAATTGCTGTTTTAATTCACTGACTCTCTGGGCCCAGAGGTTACCATCATTTTTGTCGTTTTCTTTGGGTTCTGCAATTTCAGGACCCCTTGCACCTTCCCCTAGGGAGTCAGATCTTTTTGTATAAGACTTGTTACCATGTTTCCCCATGGTACTGCTACCTCTGACTGACTCTGGTGCGCAGGAAAAGTGAATGGCTCCTGCTGACGTCACTGCCTGCGACGGCTGTTGAGTCCTGTTTCTGATCTGGGATTCCGAGATCTTTTCTAGGGCGAGTGCACACTGCGTTTATAGTACAAACACCCGCGGGTTGGTGGTTCTGAGGCCGCCCGCAGCCAATAATTCCGATTAGTCCAGGTCTGCGCTTACCTCGGGCTGAGGCCTGGCCTCTGGACCTTGTTGTGATCTGTGGGTGCCGGCAGCGCGGCCGCCATGCCGAGTCAGCTGCTTCTGCCCCGCCCACAGCGGGTCCCATTGTTGTGCGCTCCGTCCTCTCCAGCTCCATTCAGTCAGATGTTCAGGTCCCCAGGAGCGGTTCCTCGGTCCGCTGCTGCCTGCCTTTTGCCGCCTGCCGTGGCAGCTTACTGGACTGCGGAGATTTTTTTTTTCCCCTCCAGTTTTGATGATCCTTTGGAGTTTCTGGCCTCCCGCTGGTCACCTTTCAGTTTCTGGGGATGCGCCTCTCTTTTCTAGCTACACCAAACACGCTTTTTCTAACTATCTTCTTGACTTTTTAAGTGAGTTGATGAGGAGACTTTGTGCAGTGCTGTTACTCAGCCGCCATCTTGACCGGAAGCCCTGGTTTTCTTGTATTAGAGAAATCATATGATATTTAACTTTCTGAGTCTGATTCATTTTGCTGAGCATAATGGTTTCAAGGTGCATCCATTTTCCTACAAATGATTCAAATTTGTCATTCTTCACAGCAGAGTAATACTCCATTGTGTGTGTGTGTGTGTGTGTGTGTGTGTGTGTGTAACATCTTTATCCAGTTGTATGTACTCAGGCATACTGGCTTCTTCCAAGATTTGGCTATTAAATTGTACTGCTATAAATATAGGTATGCATGTATCACTATAGTATGATGACTTGAACTCTTTTGAAAGGATACCTAAAAGAGGTATAGCTTGGTCGAATGGAAAGTCAATTTTTAGTTTTCTGAGGAATCTCAATACTGCTTGCCATAATGGTTGTACCAGTTTACTGTCCCACCAGCAATGTAGGAGGGTCCATTTTTTTCCCCACAGCCTTGTTAGCATTTGTTGTTTTTTGAGTTCTTAATAACTGCTATTCTTATTGGCATTAGATGGAATCTCAGTGTTGTTTTAATTGCATTTCTCTGATGGTTAAAGATGTTGAACATTTCTTCCTGTATTTATTGGCCGTTTGGATTTCCTCTGAGAACTGAATCATTTCAGATTCCCATTTTGTGATTGGGTCCTTTATTTTGGAGGGTATAATTTTTTTCAGTTCCTTGTATACTCTTGACAACAGTCCTCTGTATGAGGAGTAGCTGGCAAATATTTTTTTCCCATTCCAAACTCAGAATTATAGAGGTGGGAGAAAGACCAGAAGGTAGGATCAAAGGTATAAAGAATTTGTTCATTGAAATCATGTGTTAAAAACTACTGGGTAATTCCTAGACGTGAAGTCTAGTCTGTAACCCCAGTTGGGATCCTCTCTTTTATAGGGGGAGCTTTTACCTGTCTGTCCTTTGTAAGTAAAGACCTATTCTACTCTTCCATACCTCCCTTCTTTGTCTGTGGATTTCTCCTTGAATGTCACGACACATGAACCTAGTGTGAAAACTCACTAATTAAAATACAGAAAGCCCAGTGAGCAAGGAAGGAAGACCCAGCATATACCCTTTCAGGTATGTCTCAGTGATCTTCCCCTTTGTTGTCAGGCCCGAGGAATCTGCTCCTTCTAACCAAGCCCTGCCTCTTAACAGAACAAGTGATCAAAGGATTGACTCCCCATAATTAAATCATGTTTTGAAAATGATGCTTTCCCAACTACAGATGACTTGATAAAGAAGATGTGGTGTATATACACCATAAAGAATCACAGATTTATTTTGTATGTAAGTGGATGTATGTTGAGATCATTGTGCTGAGTGAAATGAATCAGACCCAGAAAGTTAAATATGTGGTTTCTCTAATATGGGAAAACCAAACCATAAAAAATACAAGAAATAGGGAAGAAAGTAAGAAGATGGCTTTTGTGGAGAGGGAAAGGTGAAATGGGGAGTGGGAAGGGAGAAGGCAGGAGGGGTTAGGGGTGTGACATGCATGTTAAAAAAATTTAAAAACCCCAAAATTTAAAAAATGAGGCTTTGTGGGACATTTCAGTTCTGAATCATAACAGTGCTTGAAGATCAGTGAGTTTTATTTGAACTTGAAAACAGTTATGCAGCTACATTTTGATTGTTTCCCAAAACATCTTCAAATACTGAGCTAATCCGAAACTGTAGTTTCCAGCAGAGAAAAAGTTTGAATTATCACAACCTGTTTATGTGACCGTGAGGCTATGAAGTGAACATTTCATAATATAACTTACTGGCGTAGAAATTACTCTGACTCAAGTACTCTACACTACCACTTGAAAAACTCCCGCTCTCACTGTCTTAGTTAATTATTTGTTACCAGGACAGAATACTTGACATCCACAACTTAAGGGCAGAAAGATTTAGTTTAGTTCACAATTTCAGAAAGTCTCACACCGTCCATTCATGGCAGCTGGCAATGGGCAGAGCACATGGTGGAGACTGCAGAGTCACTCATGGCATTGCAGACAGAAGCCAAGCATGGCAGGAGTGAGTATATATCTGGATATTCCTGCAAGGCCAGAGCTTTCCTCGGAAGAAGTTACAGCAATGTTTCTTCCTTCCTTTACTCAATTCAAGTTGCCTGGTGGGCAGCCTACACGAGGGTGGTTGCCCCTCCCTCAGTTCCTAGCCCAAGATTTAAAAATGCATACCTGAAAGCTTTGCCATGGGCACTCCCTAGTCTCCACACAGCTGCTCCAGGTCAAGACCCAAGAACCCACCCCTTCTAGCCAGACTCCATCTCCAATCAGCACATCCAAATATATGAAGCTTTTGGGGGGACACTACAGATCCAAACCATAGTACCCACTATTCTAGAAAACTTGCTGTCTTACAGGCCTGAAATACTGTGTTGTGGTCTAATATGCATATATTTTTAAGTGAAGCCTTGGTGTTAATGTCACTTAACTGCTGTTGTTATTCTTGGTAGCACATTGGAATCATGTTACCTTTTGTTATGGTTTGGATCTACAATGTTTGCCCTCAAAACCTCTTTTATTTGGAAGGAAATTGGGCTGTGTGCAGTTAATTGGAATAAGTGGATGAATCCATTGTTTTTAGGAAAGTTAGGAAGTGGGACCTCTAGTGAGGGGCTGACAATTGTGGGTGTGGCCTGGAAGGATATATTCTTCTCCTGGATATTCCCAATCTACGTCTCCACTTTCCTACTTCCTGTTTTGCCCTGCCACAGACCATTCTACTTCTTACCTTGCCATGCCCCACCCATGCCTTTTCTGCCACTGCTAGCCGACCAAGAATGGACAGAAACATCTGAAATGTGAGCTAAAATGAACCTGTCCTCCCTTGAGATGTGAGTGTCAGGTATTATGTCCCAGCCATAAAAAAGTGACTAAGACACTTCACTAGTTAGTTACTAATCCTCTCTGACTGTGGGTGATGTTTTAGGTCATTTAGTATTCAGGGTCTGATGGTGTGTGTTTTATTGATTTGTTTTGTACCAGGCAAAACTTGGGAATATTTGGCATCTAGTGGAAATGGGCATCTTATATTTTTGTTGCTGTGACTAAATACCCAACATTCACAAATTTGTGTAGGAAAAGTTTATTTTCTTTCACAGTTTCAGGTGATTACAGTCAATGTATAAGCAGCAAGCAACAGAGGAAGCACATGGCAGAGGTGAAGGTGGAGGCAGTTCCTCATGGCATGGCAGAACAGGAAGCCAAGTCAAGTCTAGTCCAAGAGGAAGGGTGAAACTTGTGCTTATTCTCTTCCAGGCTTTAGCCCCCATCACACTCCCATAAACCAGTCCACAAGTCTATAATCCAATTGACACATCTGTCTTCCACCACACAGCAATAACTTATCCCTCCAGACCAAGACGCAATCTCTTAACAGCACACGGTTCCATATCTAATCCATAACATCCAAATACATGAGACTTTTTGGGGGACATTCTAGATCTAAACCACAATATAGGAGATATTAAAAGAAACATTTTATGACAAGTTGGATAAAAGTCTTGAAACAAGTTTTACACTCTCATGTAGCTTTCTATGACCAGCTTCTTATTTGACACTGCAAAGTGATGCTAATTTAGAAGTTTTCAGGTCCTCTATTAGCCTCTGTCATTATTCTCTCAGTTTTAAAAGCATTAAAATCAAACGATGGCTGTTAAATAAACATTGCCCAGGTGTGATGCGAAGATCATAATCCCAGCACACTGGGAGGCCAAGGCAGGGATCAGGATTTAAAGCCCATATTAAGCAGCTTAGTAACTTGGCATGGCAGTGTCTCAAATTAAAAGAATCTTAAAAAAAAAAAGAGGTGTACCTCAGTTGAAAGCCCTAACAGGCCTTCAGCTGACTATGGTAAGTGTAAATTATAAAAACAGTGATTTTTCAGAAGAGCTGATGACACAGGTGTATAATTCCAGCACTTTGGGAGGCTGAAGCAGAAGGATCACAAATTCAAGCCCAGGCTGGGTGATTTAGCAAGACCCTGAATAAAAATTAAAATAAAAAAATGTGCGGGGGATATATCTTAGTAGGAAGGCTATGGACACAATTCTGAGTAAAAAAATAAAAAGTGATTTGCTAGACCTTATCATTTTTAGGTGGTGTGTGTGTGTGTGTGTGTGTGTGTGTGTGTGTGTGTGCGTGCGTGCGTGCGTTCAAGAGAACATTTTATGGGATTGTGTAAAGTACTGGAAAGGGAATTGGAATAGAAACTCAAACTGCAAGATTTTGAGGTTTTGTTCCCAGCTTTGCTACTAATGAACTTTATGACTGACCCATATTGATGAACCACAGCTTTAAGATGGGAGGGGAGAAATCAAGTCAAAAAGATTCCTAAATGAGCTTCACAATGTCTCTCAGCTCTAATAGGTTTTGACTCTCACTTTGAGAACAAAGAATCAGCTTCTCAAACTCACTAGTTAAATTAGCCTATTTTTCCAAATGTGAATAGTGGATCCAGGTCAAATTCCGCATGCAGAATAAGTAAAACTGCATGAAAAAAGAACTTAAGAGCAGGAAAACATCCAATATTATTTTTATGAGAATTGCTTTATATTTTCCTGTGGATAGTTTTAGCAGACTTTTCACAAAAACATTCTTTATAGCCAGGAACTTTGGCATATTCTTGGTAATTCAGGTGCAAATGATTAATTCACAATATTGATGAAAAAAACATTGAAAAGAAAGAAAAATCATAGATGTTTGGATATGAAATTATATTTTATGGATTACTGAGAGGCCACAGCTTTCCCTTCTATTTTATTTGAGGCACCCTGGAAATCTCCAAGTCACTGTTCACAGGACTTGCTTGATAGCTACCCTTGGGTCCAGATGGGGCATCAACGTCCTTGGAGATTCTCAATGAAGTCCCTTTAGATAACAACAAGAAGGCCGACTTCAGCTGTCACGTGGCTGAGAACAGAGTGTTAAGGCACTATTTTATCAAGTATTAAAAATGTGCTCCAGAAATAAAAATATATGAAAGCAGGTTCCAGTTTAGAATTAATTATAAAAGGTTGCTATTGTTTTCATCTTAGATAATTATTGCATATTTTCTTGCATTTGTTGTCACCTTTATCTTTGATATTTTGGAGATTAAAATGTCCTCAGGTTTCTAGGTTATTTCTGGAAAAGAACTAATTTCTAAGTAGTAATGGAAAAGCATATTCTTGCATTTATTGTCCTTAATTAAATGTTTAATTCAGAATATTTATGCAGGATTCAGAAAGTTATATACAAATACAGTTATTGGTGTGAAGATGCCATGTTTTTGGACTTAATTAGGAGAAATACATTGAAACTATTCTTTTTTGCTTTCTTTTTTGTATGAAGCTTCTCTGTAATATTTTTTAAATTGGGGCTTAAAAAGGAGCAATGACTAATATTTAATTCTGTTATGCCATTGAAAAATTCCTTATATTTAAAAAACATAATTGATTTTAAAATGCTACATTACATGTTCAAATAACTGAAAAGAATATATCATATATTAAACACCTTTGAGTTCAGGACCAGCGTAGGCTACAGAGTGAGATCCTGTCTCAAAAAATATTAAGCACTGTATGTCAGACTCTATGCTATTGTTTTATTGGCATAATTTTCTTAACAATCCTGTGAGTTACATGGCTTTATCTCCATTTCACAGAGTAAATAATATACCTAATGCCATATTCTTACAAAGGGGTCGTCTGGGATTGAAGCCTCAGTGTCCCATTGAAGGCCCTTAATAATCATATTATACTGAAGTTTGGTATCAATGGAGGCAAAACAAAGGCTCATAGGTTTAATGCCATGAGGAATCTACAATGGAGAAGAGGTTAAAGTTTTCCTGAGGGACTCTTAAAATAGTAGCATGTTACTTAAAGATGTAAAGACAGGCTACACAAATGAGTTGAGCTGCCATATATAATTTTAAGAGTACAGAAAGCAGGAAATCTGCATAAATACCCTTTTATTTCTTTTGCCACACATATAATCTCTGAAACAAAGGAAAGATATATTTTAAAATTTGTTCTATGGAGCCTAGTTGCCATATGAAGAGGTGCTTTTTTTTTTTTTTTTTTTGGCCAAGAAACTGGGAGGGTGACCAGAGTTCTGCATTGAAGACTTTCAGGAGATATTTCAGGCATTTTATCCTTCTGCCTCAAGTACCTGATTTCATTTGCACGTTGTGTTCTACAGAGAAACAATCGTCCGTGAGTTGTTTGCTGGGAGAGTTTACTTCATGCATGTGAAGCCATGCGAGGCCGTAGCAAGTCTGGCCCTCGCTCTGTACTGCAGAGCCTTTGGGCAGGGAACAGTGTTCCTGAAACACTGATCAGGAAAATCTCTGCCTGTTCGACCAGCTTCTCAGACTCACAGTCATCTAGAGTTCTGAGGAACAAGCGAGTTTCCTTTCTAGGTCACAAAGAAGGAACAGATGCCTCTAACCCTCTCACTCCTATGGCTTGATAATTACGAGGGACACCAGGGATCAAGACTCTGGGAATTAGTGAAAGGCATTTCAGATTATTTGGATGTCGCTGCCTTATATCACTTTTTTTTTTTTTTTTGCAGATGCATCAACTCATCTCCGTGGAGGGCTATTCACCGTCACGTGTTTGTAAAAAGCTTTACCCACAGGTTTCTCTTCTTCTGTCTCTTTGATTTTGCTGAAGATTCAACACTGGTCCGAGCTTCAAGTGGAAGAAGTTAGTGTGGCCTCAGTCTGTAACTCTGCCTCGTGGGCACATCGCTGCCTCTTCCACGCAGACACCCATCATGCTCGCTCTTAGCTTACCTAGGATCATCTTCCCACCTGAAGATTCTTAATCAGATCTTAAAATATGCTTTTTCTTATGTAAGACAAAACTTGCAAGCTTCCAGCACTTTCATTGCGACATCCATGTAAAATTCAATGTCGTTTGACTTTTCCTTGTCCCGGCCTCCCTACACTCGGAGATACATTAGCTGATGGTTCCTGAGCTACACTTACCTTCTTATTTTCTCTTCTGTTGTACTTAGTTTTGGTGACCTAATTAATACTTGTTCATTTATCTAATATCAAAGGACTTTGAAGGGCCCTGAGGAGACCCCATGAGATTCTGTCTCAGGTGTGATATTATAGAAGAGTGATACCATTATAACCTGTTGAATCTCCTTAGTTATAGAAATTGCAATAATTTGCTATTGGGCATGTGTATTTACCAATATAAGCCTAGAGGAAGATTGGACAAAAATGGCTAATAATCTGATTTCTCTAACACAAAGTTACTGCTTTTCCTAGCCATTTGCTTTTAGCCTTTTCCATATTTTAAAGATTGTGATAGCTACATATCCCTGGTATTGTAGAGTTTATACTGTTGTGTTATGGGATTTTATAAAAATTGGCCTTTTGGGCGGCTAATAATGATTCTTTATGAGTAGTAGGATTAGGAGTAAAAGCGTTCTGGTGATTTAGTGTCAAACAACCGGCCAGTTGTGGAGTCACCAGGATGTGGCTGCTTCTCCTGGTCCATCATAGAAAGAGCAGCACTCTGAGGAGCTAGGGCTCTTGCCTTTGATCCGGTAAGTCCTGCTCTAAGCAGTCGTTTTAGTTCACCTTGTAATCGGGCTCCTTTAAACAGTTCTCGTATACTAGAACAAAATAGACGCTTTGCATTTGAAATTTACACAATAGCAATAACACCAAGGAGTGTGTCTTGTGTCTCTATTATGTTGTCCAACTCACAGAGAAAGCTGAAGTATTACATGAGAAAAAATCTTTATTTTTTTATAAAAATGTCAACACAAGGGAAGAACATATGATGAATGCCAGATGAACCCAATATTCTGTAGTGTGCAACTCCAGTCTTGGTAGGAAATCAGGTGTTTTTTTAAATTATTTTTTAGACCACTAGATCATCTCTATTACTCAACACTACTGCTTATGTTTAGAATGTACTGTCTTATCCTCGAAGCCTAAAAAAAAATCAAATCACCTTTTTTCTTCTCTAGCATATATGACTAGGAAGAAAGTGGGGATGGAACAGATTGACTTTGTAAAATACATTATTTGTAATATTCCCAGAAGACAAGGTGAATATCTAAATATCACTTTTATTTGAATGCAGTTCTTTAATAAAAGATAGAGAGAGAGAGAGAGAGAGAGAGAGAGAGAGAGAGAGAGGCTTTCTGAAAAACATTGAAAGTATAGGATTGATTTCAGATTCAGAACAACCCTCCCTGGCTTTCCTGTAACACTGATGATGTGACTGTCCCCAGGACACAGGTGGAGGTTCACGATGCATTGACTCACTGTGTCTTGGGGCTTTTGGGAATAATGGACAGTGGTCCTGGCTTTTGTTTATGCTTTTTAAATTATTTTTTCCATAACATTTGTGAAAGATCTGTATCTCCTACAAAAGAGGCCCAATAAACATTTGTTGAGTTTAGTTGAACTTCAAAAACACTTTGACCCTACTGACGGGATAAATTACAAAATGAAAGAGGAGAATGATTTTTTATTGGTTGGTAGCTATGTCCTCACAAAAAACTCACACAGAACTGGAAGAGATCTTAGAAATAGAGTCAAAATTTCTCATTTCAAGCAAAGAAGAAGCAAAGTTAAGTGTTATAAAGTAATTGAGAAAAATCTCTTTTTTTCTGGTTTCTTTGGTCTATCACTGAACCAAAGTGCTAATGGTAGACAAGGATTTTGCATCCTAAATATGGGACCATCTCACAATCAAGAGCCTTCTAATCCCCTCATCAGTATTTTGGGAGAAGAGTTCATGACAGCTTCCTATTAAGTACTGTGTGAGCTTGGGAATAGGTTAAATTAATTTTAAATTAAATTAAATTTTAAAATAAATTTTAAAAAAGCTTGCACAAAAATACTTTTGAGAGACATAAAGATGTGGTTTGATAATTTTTTAAAACCTCCACTTATGTGCTATTAGTGAGGCATTTATTTAAAATTAGTTAAGACCTAATGGCAGTTTGGGAAGTATACAAATCTTAAACTTTTCTTTCAGTTACTTACATCTTTTATTTTATTATCCTTTTTGAAAAAAGGCACAAAAGAAAAGAACATCATAAAAGGATTTTTCTAAGTGGCTAAGACAAAGAATTGTGGAGGGGAAAGAAGGCTTTTGGAGACGAATCAAACATTTAGTAAAATGCAACTTGGGTTTGTCTGCAAATTTCAGGAAGAAACTCTCATCAAATAGCCCGAGGAACCAAACCGCAGCGAGACATGTCTATACATGTAAAATGCTTCATGTCCACAATCAATTGGGAAAAAGACATTAATTACTTTTGTTTTCAACCATTAATTGACGACAGTGGACTTCACTGGCTTTAGAAACAAAGTAAAAGAAAATAGAAAAAGAATCACAAGAGCACGATAAGCCTCATCTTTTTGCGGGCTTGACCCTTTACGTGCAGTCACATAAACTATATTGGTACTTATCACTAGAATATCACATCAATGATAGTATAATTTCATTGCGATTCCAGAATTGCTAAACTCTAGAAAGGAGAGTTTTATTCTGTGGTTAGGAGACATGATTTGGCTGTTTACTTCTAAGTCGTTCAGTCCCAGGAATTATTAACAGTCTGCTTATGCTCAGTGGTGGCGTCGTGGATGGTAACAGTGGCTTTACTGGGTTCTCCGAGCACTGCACCTGTGGGCACCTGGAGAAGTAACTCGAACCTCTCTGGGCCCTCTATGTCAGGCTTTCCCAGGTCTTCAAGGATCGTCACTCGGAATGTCCGCATTTGTACTCCTGGGGCAAAGTCCAGATTTCGGATGACTCCAATGTAATCTCTTCCAGCTGGTGGGGAGAAAAAAGGACCAGTGAGACTGAAATTTGTTGTTGCAAGTTCTTTTTTTTTTCCTCTCAGAAAAATGAGAGATTGCCTCATACATTCTCACTTCTACTCAGCAATCTCAGAGTTACATTTTGTGGTACCGTTTCCCAGAAAAGGTGAATTTCCATATTTTACCAAAACCCATGGTGTCCCTCATCTTATGCCCACACCCATCCTGTCAAACTCTGCATGTCACGTTTTCTCCACTTCCACAAAGATCCCATCAATTACCCTGAAAAAGTCTCAATGCAGCTTCAGTTTGAAATGAAAATTTGCCTTTATTTTTAATCTTGAAGGTTACTATCACGAACTTCACTAATTAGGTTTCACTCATTTGCCTTTGATGGTGTTACAACATTAAACAACATTTCATCTTACAACATTCTGCTGTGTCGCTTAGCCAGGAACTTTCTGTCATTTTCTGGGTTATTATTAATCATTTTTGCAAACTGGCACACCTGAGCTGACCATATGGCTTCTTTGCTACTTATCAAATCTGAAGATAGGAACAGTAGAGCGGAAGAGACTAGAAATTTGAAGGGCTATAAAATGTTAATAATTTGAGAAACAAAAGTTTGTATTGCCTCAAAGTATCTCTTCTTAAAATCCTTATAAATTGCAAGGCAAAAGTAACTTTATAATGCAGAAACTTGACACTTGCCACCTTATCTAAGTGATCTAGGCTATCAGTAATATGGCAAATTGAAATTGTGTGTCCTTTGATAGAACACAATGAGAATACAAAATTCTCTCCAATATTTCTGCTAGTGATACCCGGATTTAATTAGAAGGAAACCAATAGACAAACTCAACTGGGGGACATTTTGTATGCTATAAAAACTGGCTCATTGCCTTTGAAAATAGTTGGTGAAAGTCAAGAAAAGACCAAGTGACTGTTCTAGATTCTTAGAAATGAAAGCAGACAGGACAACTGAGTGTATGATTCCGAACCGAATTTGTTTAATAAAAATAATTTGGGGATAATTGGTGGGACTGAAGCCTGCAGATTAGATTATAGGGATGTGTCAAGTCAGTTTCCTGATTTTATGCTTACATTGTGCTTATGTAAGAGAACTTTTTGGAGAAATTACACTTAAGAGTTTTCAGACCAATAGCTTCAAACTTACTGATGATGGCTGAGAGAAAAGCAAAATGATCACTTATTTTCTTTAATTGCTTTGGGGCATTTGATGAAACCAGGTTCACATTTTCATAGATAATGTGCATCTTACTCCTCATAGACCCCATTGGTTAGTGTACATTTTTAGACCATTTTCATTTACAGGGGTTATACTTTAACTTTGATTTTATCTTAAAATCTTCTCATGAGTTTTGATTGTGTAGGATGCTAGTCTGAGCTAGATTAGCTGTTCATATTTCAGGAAAGCAAGAGGTCCCAACTGCAAATGAGAAATCATGAGTCTCAACACAGATGGAACTGTTCTTCTCTTTTTCTGTTGGATCCTACTATTCCTATTTTTCTGGTAAAAACAACTGGCAAACTCACAAGAGAAGGTGGTATTCAGAATCATACAGCCCAACTAACCTTTGACCACCATATCAGGAAATGAGAAAGCAAGTAGGATACGAGAAGAGGCTGAATGCCTAAGCGATTGTCTAAGAGTCAGAAATGTGAGCCTCTTTGTCTTCACAGGTCTGAAATATGACTGGATTCTTCCAGAGATTTGGACTTTCTCAGCCATCACAGCGTCCCTTCATCTGGCATACTATTTATGAGCAGCTTAAGGTAACTACAAACATTGTAAAATTAATCTGCGCCTGACAAGCAGATGGGTCATAAATGAATCATGAAGTCTGCTTTCTAAGTGTTCTACTGATTTTGTAAACAGCAAAAGCTGTTACATATATGTTATGGTTAATCTTACATTCACTTTCACTGGCTTGGAAGACACTTGAGAGATTAGTGAAGCACATCCTGGGTGTGTCTGTGTGGATCACAGAGGTGTGTCCTTGGGGGCTGTGTCAGATTTTTGGTTCCTTTCTCCAGGGACTCTTCCCTTTGCTCCGCTTCCGGGCTGCGATGAGTTGAGCATCTGTCTTCCGCTATGCCCTTCTGCCATGATGTTCCTGCCTCAGCGCCAGCAGACCATGGACGGGAGTCTCTGAAACACTGAGCCAAATTAAACCTCTCCTTCCTTGTGGGTGTCAGATATTTGCATCCTAGTACTGAAAAAGCTATGAGTTTGTATGCACTGCACAAACTGTCTATGTGCTCTGGTGGGAGAAATTTAAAGTCAGAGCCCACTGACAAAGTCTAGTCGTGCCAGCATTTGACAGACTAGACCCTGACACATGCACACTGGGATAATGATAAATCCTCTGAAAGGCCCCTTTACCTTCTGCTGGAGTCTGCTCTGCCTTCCGGGACAGCACAGTAACAGATGAGGCTTGGGAAAGATCCGCACCTTTTCTCCAAACACACACCTGCAAGTAGCCGGCGCTTTCATCAACTCTGTATTCTGCATCCTCAAAGTGCAGGGCAGGCTCTGGGAAGGCACAAACAGACATGATGGGGATGCTTTGGCTGCCCAGGCACATGCCCTTCATTGGCCTTATATGAACTGGGTATTTTTTCATGATTGTCTGTGGTGGAGCTCAGGACCAAAAGAAAAAATGTCTTTTAGAGTTCAGTGGCGTGGAGTTATACCATCTAAGAATGCAGAGATTTCTATAGCATTTGTCCAAGGGGGCCAAACTACTGCTCAAGCCAGTGGCAGACCTTGGCAACATCCACATGGTCCTGGCTTTACAGGTTTGCAGAGTCCTGGAGTTGTGGTTTCACAGAGGCTTACACCCAAATTTCAGAGGAAGGCTTGGAGGCTAGGCAGTGTGCCCCTGGGAGGGCAGTGTGTGAAGTTGTAAAGGAGAAGCCAAAGGTGCAGTGGAGAAGCCAGAAATTTGGAGAAGCCAGGAGCATGGGTCATCTGCTGAGGAAAGCTGCTGGCTAGCCATGGATTCAGCCCAAAATGGAAAAGATGGAAGTTGCAGCCTGCTGCTGTGCTGTAGGGGTGGGGCCACCTAAGCCCTTTGGAATGCGTGTCTTGCCAGGTGCTAGAACCGAGATTATAGTATTTAACCCTTGTCCTACTGGGTTTTGAAATTGTTTTGGTCCTATTCCTTTTTATTGTCCTATTCCTCCCTTTTGGAACAGAAATGTTTACCCTGTGCCATTTTATGTTGGAGGTGCTTAATTAACTCTGGTTTTAACAGGAGCTCATGGCTGAGTTTGCCTTGCATCTAGGAGGAGACTTTGGACTTGGACTTGTTAGCAGTGCTGGAATTATTGGGACTTCAGTAGCTCTTGGAGAAGGACTAAATACATTTTGCTTAAGGAAGTAAACATGAGTCTTTGGGGGGCCAGGGGCGGAATGTGGTGGTTTGGATGTGGAGTGTTCCCCCAAAGCCTCATGTTCCTATGGCTACTGTGTAGGGTTGGGAGGTGGGGTCTGGCTGGAAAGGGGCAGGTGCTTGGGCTTGACCTGGAGGTGGGTGTGCTTGTTCCACCCTTTCTCCCAGTCTCTCTGTACCACCATGTTGTGAGGATCTCAGTCCTGGAGCTCTGGCTCTGGCCCCACCCCTGTTCCAGCCCTGCCATGTGCTTCCATCATTTTCCAGCTACCCACCTATCAATGGACTGTGACCTTCTGAAACTGTGAGCTACAATAAATCTTTCCTCCCTAAGTTGTGGATGTTGGGTATTGAGTCACAACAATGAAAAAGTAACTAAGACATTGTCAGACCTGACAAATCCCACAAGTCTTGTTCAATATATAGCTCAGGATGAAAAAAATCCCCAAACACACAAAATCCATGTCAGAGAGTGTCCAGAAGTGCTGAGGGAGAAAATCAGCTAGAACTCTAGCCAGTTAGCATTCAATTGGCCAATTATTTGGAAAAGATGGTGGGGAAGTCAGGGAGCATTTTTCTCTGGAGCAAACTGTTCAATGTTGAGGGACTGTCAAGCCAAACTTGTGAATTTGGGGACTGCCGTTGTCTCTTTCCTCACATTTACTGATCACAGTTATAGACCCAAATCTTGGGACGGCACATCCTGCTGGTTGAGATGGCAGAAATGCTTTGCCCAGATGCAAGAAATGGCTACCTGAAAAGAAGCCTGGATGAGGCCAGGGATGGTGCCAGGCTTTGGGAAACTTGTGTCTTCCAAAGGGATGAGATGCCTGACAGTGAGAATAGTTAAGTTCAGGACAAGCAAATGTATCTGGTTCACTCTGTTCTAAAAATTAAGCTATAAAATTATCTATTAAAAGTTTATATAAGGTTTTCCTGTTATACTAGATACACGGTCATTAATTTTTTTCAAATAAATGCCTTTCTTTGGAGATAGGGTCTCACTCTATAGTGCAAGCTGGCCTAGAACTTAACAGCAGTCTTACCTCGGCCTTCCAAGCACTGGGATTATAGGCACTCATCACCATGCCCAGCTCTTATGTGGTGCTGGGGTATCGAATGTGGGGCCTTGTGTTTTCCAAGCAACTGCCTCTAATCACTAAGCTGTGCCCCCAGCCCTTTGAAACAATGTTTTTTGTTTAGGTTGCTAGATTTGGAGGCAAATGTAAACATTGGGGAGCAGTGTCACTTTGGAGAAATGACTCTGAGATAGTAAACTGGCAAATCAAAAATCACAGAGGACATATTAACAAACAAAAATGAAGAAGCGTATCTAAATTATTAAAAGTTTGGAGTGTAGAAATCACATTTAACAAGTAACTATTATTTGCTTCAGTATTACTTTATTATAGTCGGACTTGTAAGAACTGAGGCAAGTTTTACTAAAAGTTTGAGCACAGCACACAAGACCTCTCATAATCTGGAGTCTTTTTTTCTTCGATTATCTGGGGCCCTGTCCCACGCGGGGCCCGTTTTCCAGTTACACCTAAGAGCTCACAGTGGATTCACTATGGCATGTGTTTATGAGTCTTCATCTTTCTCGTGTGGAAGGGGTTGAACCTTTGCTCTCTTGTATGTTAGGCTAGCACTCTACCACAGAACTAAATCCTCAACTATTTTCAAAAATTTAAGTTTCATTTTGAGACATGACCTCACTTAATTTTCAGGCTGTCCGTGAGCTCGGGATCCTCAACCTCTCCAGTCGCTGGGATTACAGGAATGCACCACCATGCCCAGCTATGAGGCTCTGCCTGTCTGTCTTCTGGTGGTGATCTGAGGGAGAATGGGCAATTTGGCCAATGTCTACTTTCTCTGGTAGTGTTACCTGCTCCAGGAAGCCACATTTACCTTTCACATGAACTCAGTTATTCTTTACTCCACATCCTTTAATATTATGGAGACTCGTCACCCTCCTAGGTGAGTATCTCTCTTCTAGATGAGGACAAAATGTCACCATTTTGGCTCGTCACCTAAACCTTTCTCAGCCTGCTAAACATTTGGCAACACCTCCGTTGGGCCCTCTAGATGGCGCTTTTGGATCAGACTTAAAACAAGCCTAAAACATGGTGGCTCTCCTGCATGAGCAGCTCTCTCGTATAGAAAATCATACTGTCCCGAATCTTACAAAATGAATGAAAATCGACCAACGAGAGAAGTGGAGAAAGTGTTCCAAGTAGATCAGTTGGTCAGAACAAAGACACATAAGCATAAAAAAGCCTAGTGTTTGAGGAAGAAAACAGGAGTATATTTGTAATGTGTGAGGAGAGAATAGGAAAGCAGTGAATTTGGAGAGGAAGGTAAAAGGCCTATAGAGTAGGAACTTGAATCCATTTTAGGCAGGTGGAATTGGCTTTTCAGACACCACAGCAGGTGGAAACTAGTGCTAAGCAGTGAAATACGCTGTTCTTGTTTTCTATACATCTGTTCAATGACAATGTGAGGTGTAGACTTAGGAGTAGTTAGGGCTACCCATTAGGAAACTACTGCAGTAACACGAGTAAGACATGAGGATGGTGTGAGATACACAATGGTTTTGGGATGGAGCAGGAGAGATAAATATAAGAAGTACCCTGACCAGAACCTGTCCCTGATATTTTGTGGTACTAATATCACAGTTTACATCTCTACATATTGTATATTAGTTAATATTTTAGCTATACATTCATACGTGTATACACACACACACACACACTCATGTTCATGGAGGGAGAGAGAGAGACTCTATTCTCAAGCAGTAAAATGAAAATTAAAGTATTTTAGCCTCCAGGGAAAGTATCCAGTCCTAAGAGTACAGGCCAGGGTCTCATGGATATGAGAGAAGTTATTTGGAAAAAGAATAGCACAAAATTAGCTACATATGCTTGGAACGCAAGATGGAATATTTTGGCTCTGGCTACATCTGAGAAGACTCGCAGAACATGAAGAACCCTTTGGAGCTCCAGTGACTGGCCCTCACCATAGTGGCATCTGAGCTGGGGAACAGACTATCCTTGAACAGGAGCCATAGAATTAAAAAAAAAACCCTTAAATCCTTCAGTTTCCTGTGATTTTACTAATCTGACAATTGCCAGAAGAATGCACTTTATTAATATTCAGCTAAAACATGAAATAAACTCAATGTAAGTAAAAATGTGAACGGTAACAAAGAGCCCACAGATACAACTGTTTTGAATGATCTCGTCATGAAGCGAGTGCTACAAATTGTTCTTTCTTCCTTGAGCTCCTCCTGTTGTCAGCAGTCTTGGCCTCAGCTAAATTCTCTTAGTCTCTCGCCTCAGTTTGTCTTGCGGTAATCACTCGTTACTAGAACAGAGACTGAGGGCATAGGAAAAGGAGAAGAAGCTAGGAGAGAGGAACCTCAAAGTGAAGAATTTGAAGCTATGTGTTTATAGATTTTGACTCTTCGTGCTACTTCCTTATCGCCACGGAAAACTAGGATTTGATTATGAAGGAAAAATCTACTGTGAATTTGAGTATGTAATGTAATATGTGAAGGAGTCCCTACTCCCCCAGCTTCTCCTCTTCCCCTGCTCCTTTGGGTGGTTAGTGCCTGTATCCGTATCTAGCAAACTCTTCTGATCTTTTAGATAGGTATTTCAGCATTAATCTAAGAATATCTCAAGATTAAATTTAATCTTTCAAGGAAGCTCCAAAGGCCACATAACACTCTGGGGTTTCTTCTTTCAGAGTGTTCCCGGTCCTCTGTGTACTCTCTATGATCACGAGCTAGTCTTGACCAAGTTATGTCTCAGACATGTCAGTCAGAGTCACATTTACTCCTCAGATCCTTTTTACTCTTCTGCTGGGAAAAGAGCAGATACTTTGTCTCCAAGAGAGCGTGAGTGATATTCTTTTGAAAATGATTTCTTTCCAATGAAAGTAGAACTCAAGGTTAATCTTTCTAGTAGGCACTTCATGATATCTCTGCAGGTTAGCAGGACATAGAACAAAATTCTAAATGACCTTAAGGGAATCTGCTGAAACCTCAGACACATTATTAGGAAGATCTCACCAGCTTAACACTAATGGAAAAAAACTTTGAAAAACGCACACAGAAGAAAGAATAGATGCCTTGACACTTGTGAAAATATGTTTTGAAACTTTTTCATTTTAGGGAAACCAGTTGGTTTGTTGAACATGTCTGAGGTCCGGTGAAAGGTTGTCAAGGAACATTAGGAGAGTGAGTCTGAGGAAGGAAGAGAAGTGGGAGGGTTGGGAGAGGAAGGAGAGTGAAAATGATTAAGATGCGAGATATATATGCACCAATTCTCCAAGTTGGATGTAATCATTATGTATCACAGCATTGCCTAAAAAATGATAACGATGTGAGGAAAAATAAAAGGCAGATACAAAAACAACAAAAAAGACTTTTGGTCTCAGGCATAGTTTCCCTTGTTCTATGGTTGTGAAAGACAACATTTCAAACGGAAAAATAGAGAACGTGGTAAGTGCGCCGTGTCCACTGGAACGTTTATATACTCTACTAACTCTTGCCTGTCTGTCTCCGGCACAGCTCTCAGTCTTATGAACGCCCTGGGCTGGATCCATAGAGCCATCACATTCATTCGGGGTCTATCATAGGGCCAGTCTAACCCTGCCTAGATCCGAGCACAGGTACCTGCGCAGCCTCTCAGCTCCGTGCAGGGGCCTGGCCAAGAGATGAAGCCGTCAAATGTGGTACTGGTAATAAAATTGTTTGATCCTGGCCTTGTCTGAATTAGTATTTTCTTTTAAAAGGGTTTTTTACAGAAAGGGCAATGAAGAACTAAAATAACACTGAGTCTGATACTTCCTGTGGTATTTGGAAGGGAGGGTTGGTGCCGAGGACCGAGGAGTTTTTCTCTTCTCTCGCTGAACATCTGCTGTGCTCCCAAGGCCTGGAGCCAACCGTCCTACAAGGCCATCCTAAGAACAGAGACCCAAATGCCCGCACTTGAGGCTTTTGGAACTCCGTGATACTTGAAATATTTATTTATTTATGACAGAGTCTTGCTATGTAGTCCAGGCTGGCTTTGAACTTGTGATACTCTTGCCGTAGCCTCCTAAGTGCTGGGATTGCAAGCTGGTTTGATGCACTTGACTAATCCTGAGCAGTTTAAAAATGCATGCACTGATTGTTGTCAGAGAGGATCTCTACGTTGCTGAGGTAAGGGTCCTGCAAGCAATCTGGTTAGAAACTTGGATACGTGACCCAGGTGCTCTATTTGGCTTCCTTCCAGATCTTAGGTTACCTGTTTGGGTCTTTCTTTCTTTCTTTCTTTCTTTCTTTCTTTCTTTCTTTCTTTCTTTCTTTCTTTCTTTCTAGACAGGGTTACTCTGTAGCCCAGGCTGACTTTGAACTCATAGCAATCCTCCTGTCTTTGCCTCTCTAGTGCTGGGATTACAGGCATGTGCCACTGTGTCCAGTTTATGTGGTGCTGGGGAATCAAACTCCGTGGCTTGTGTTTGCTAGGCCAGTGCTTTAGTGTTTTAAACAGTGAGCTATGCCCCACCTTTCTTTTCTTCCTTTCATCTTCTTTTTGTCCTGTCCTTCTTCCTTCTTTTTTCATCTTTCTCTTTCCTAGTTTTATTTTTCTTCTTTTGTAAAAAAGAAAGTCACACAGAGATATTTAATCTTTCTACATTTCTATTTTGCCCTGGGTGCTGGTAATGCTCATAAGTTTTGAAAAGCTAGTTGTAGCTTTTAGAGAAAAAAAAAAGCATCAGCTATTCCTTTAAAAGAAGATTAAAACTAGGTTTGCCTTTCAGCTGTTGGAGGAAATGTGAACAGAGGCAACTGTTGCTGAGAAATGAACTTACCATCCTCCCGATCAGCCAGGATGATCACCTTGGTGGTGGGGAATCTGGCTCCCAGCTGCCCTCCCACTGGCAGGCTCAGGGAAACATAGAAGAATTCATCCTCTTCATAAAGGGAATCATCAATGATGAGGACCCGGCAGGTCTTCTCAATCTCATCTTTGCCAAAGTGGAGGATGCTGGTGTGATCTTCTGGTCGTGAAACATAGTCAGAGAAAGGCATCGCTGTGGGAGGAATCGTACCTGTGGCAGTACCTACACAAGTGTGAGAAAGAACAGGAATGGTGAGGAGCAGTGAAATTCTACCCGGAATTTTTTTAAAATCAGTTTTCTAGTCTGTTTTTAGGTAACAGTTCTCTGACTTATAAGGAACGTTCAACCCTTCCACTAGTATAATTAGAAGGCTGTATTGGTCATCTTTTCTTTGCTAAAATAAAATGGCAGAGATAACAACTTCTAGCATAACATTTTTTATCTTGGTTCATGTTTTTAGAGGTTTCGGCCATAGTCAGCTGGCTCCACTGCTTTGAGGCCTGTAGTGATGAGTACACATCATGGTGGAAGGGTGTGGGAGAGAAACAGAGAGAGAGAGAGAGAGAGAGAGAGAGAGAGAGAGAGAGAGAGAGAGAAGAGAGATCTTCTTTCAACAAGGACCCACTTCTTAAAGTTTCTACCACCTTCCAGTAGTGTTACAAGCTGAAACTTCTGGAAGTCATTTAAGATCCAAACTATAAGAAAAGCTTTTTTAGAATAGACTCTGGTATTTTGGCACGATCCAGAGTTGATGATCTTCAGGTATTTTAGATTAAAAGCTAAATGAACTGAAGGGCCACAGGATGCTAAGGCTGGCTTAGCCCAAATCTTTAATGTCAAAGACAGGAAAACTGAGAAGCAGGGACATTAGGACTAGAACATCCATAGTGTCATAGCAGCATTTGAAGAATGGCTTCAATGCTTGCTTTGCCCAAGGTTCCCTGTCCTATGATGAGGGTCCCTTGTATGAAACCATCATAAGGCCATAAAATTGCTTTAGTATTCTGTAAGGAGTACAAGGTTCATTGGAAGATTTTAGTTTAGATTTCAGAGCACTTTGAATTTTATTATAATAATTTACTTACATAAAAATTCATCATATGAGTTGCCCAACTTGATGAGTTTTGATAAAAACAATCATGTAACCAGAATCATAATGAAAAAAAAATCCACTCATAAAATTGTCTCATACTCCTTGCAATCTACATCCTTCCCCCCTCCCAGTCCTTGGAAACCACAGCCTTGTTTTATGTTGCCATAGATTTATTCACTTTTATAAGAATTTTATATGAATAGAAACAAAGAATATTTAGTCTTTTGTGTCTGCTCTTTATTTTAACGCAATGATTTTGTGATTCATCCATGCATGATGACTTTGTTCCCATTATTGCTGACTACCGTCCCTCCTTCTATGGCTATAGCACAACGGGTTGACTCATTTTTCAACTCAGAACTTGTTCTTTCTAGTTCTTAGTTCCAGTTCTTAGCTGTTTTATATAATGCTTTTATGAATATCCTAGTCTTTATTGAATTGGTATGGAAATTTATTTCTCTATAATATATATATATATATATATATATATATATATATATATATATATATACTTAGAAATGGAATATATGGGTTTCAGTGCATTTCTATAGTATTACAATGACAAATACATAGGTTAAAAGCTAAAAGGGGAAGTGTAGTCACAGTAATTTAAACAATTCAGCCAAGACAGATTTATGGATAATAAAGACTATAAAATTACTTAATACATTAGATAATCGTTTTTGTTTTGATTGCTAGTGATTGAACTCCAGGCCTTCCTTCCTCACTCGGTCTTATTTTTTATTGTGAGATAGGGTCTCATCATGTTGCTAAGTCGCCAGGTTAGGCTCGCACTTATGATCATAGTATCTCAGCCTTCCGCAGTGTTGGGATTACAGGCATATGCCACTATGTCCAGCTAGACAAGCAATTTTGGAAAAGTACAAATATTTTTCACCATGCTTCTTGTGAAGGTTAAGCTGTATTACCAACTTATTTGTCTTGAAAACCATCTAGGAGATCAGTAGAGCACCCTTCTTTTGGTGAGCATAGAGGTGACCTGGTAGATTATGTCTGGTCTCTCGTCCCTTCCTCTCTTGTGTTGTTCTGTTTTCTGGCCACCATGTACTGAATTCTTTGAAACCATGAGCCAAATAAACCTTTCCTTTAAATTGTGCCATGAGGTATTTGTCTTAGGAGAGGCATGACTGACTGATACAAAAAATTTATACCAGAGAACAGGAAACATGTTGTTCAGATGCTTTTAGAACTGGTTTATGGGAGAAGTTTGAAAAGGTTTGGAAATGTAAGCTAGCAGATTGTGATTGTTAGAATGCTGTTAGCAGAGCTTGATGGGTGATTCTGGCAGAGCTTAGAAAACCACAATACTGATAGAAATACAGATGGTAAAATACAGTTTTATGCAGTTTCAGTAGGAAATGAAGATTCTTTTGGAAGTTCGAGTAGAGGCCAGGCATGTTACACTCTGACAAAAGGTTTGTCTATATTTTGCCCATGTCCTGAGACTTTATGGGAGGTGGACTTGAAGGGCATTGGACTAATTGATCTGGTGAAGGAAATTTCAAGGCAGCACAATGTTCAAGCTGAAAGTGAGTTAGGGGTGAGTTAGGGGTACTGCTAGCTGCTTTCAACTAGATTTATAGTGAAAAGGGAGCAAAAAATAAAAAAAAGCACAGAAAAAAGATTAAAAAAAAAGAGCCCTCTAATTTGGCACAAAGAAACTACATACAAAGTTAGGGCCAAAGAAGATGTGGTTGCCAAAGAGATTAGTGCCACTAAAAAGAAAGAAGCCTCTGTCTCCTTCCCTCCCTGACTACGATGTCCTCTTTGTCTTAGACCCTTTCTTTCCACCATCCACCTCTGCTCTGGGTGCACTGCTGAGACATCACTGTGGCTCTGTGTTGCTCTAAGATAACAGCTGTAGCTGGCACCAGAATTGGCCAGCCTACCACTGGAGTCATCTTTGCTTTCCAGGTTTCCTAGGACTGCCTGTCCCCCAGATAACTCTCCATCAGGGCTTCTGCTAACAAAATATGGGAGCATAGAACTGAAAAAAGACATAAACTAGTTAAAAATATGGATCTTGAATCAGGGGCCCACAGTTTGTCAAAGTGACACTTCTTCAGCAAAAGCTTGCATCTTGTACTAGACTTATGTTGACATCACTGATGTTGACACCCCTAGATGTTAAAATTTGAGTTTAGATGGAGGAATAGCACAGTGGTTGCAGCACTTGCCTAGCAAGCTCAAGGCCCTGAGTTCAACTTAGCACCACAAAGGCCAGGCATGGTGGTACACACTTATAATTACAGCACTTAGGAGGCTGAGAAAGAGGAGTACTGCCATGTGTTTGAGGCCAGCCTGGGCTAGATAGTGAATTCAGGAGCAGCTTGAACTACAGAGAAAGACCCTGTGTCAAAAAAAAAAAAAAAAATTGACTCCAAGCCCAAAACAACCCATTCCCCGAAGGAAAATGCCTTTTCTATAGTAATGGACTCACAGGTCACGTATGTGTCTGTGAAGCAGAAGGTTACAAAGCAAGGCATAAGGAGTCAGGAAATTTTCAGGTAACACTGGATGACTTTTTAAAAATAACCCACGAGGAGGTAATTGAATTCTTGTGACATGGCTTTTCTCCTACCCTAGTAATGACAGTTCCAGTCATTGTTACTTATTTTACCTCTATGATCAATTAACTGCCCTTCTGAGGTCTTAATTAGGAAAGAATGAAACCCACACACCACTTATTAAATCTGGAATTGTGACCCTATTTGATGCGGTAACAGCGAGAAGCCCATTAGAATTGACTTGAACCCAGATACAGTCTAAGAAATTTTCCTCCAAGGAACTTGATGATTTGTCAGTGAGACAGTGTCTGAAGATGGCTGGGCTTCCCTTTGGAAGAACGTGGAAGAGCTGGGATCCTGCTGGTCTGAGAGATGTACCTTCCTCAGCAATGTACTGGCATCACCGTGAAATTTTAAAGAAGTTGTTGTGTAAGAAATCTAGTCTATAAGCACTAACGTTATGACCCACTTTACTTCAGGGGCATTGTCTGGTTCGTTTGTGACTTCTGCAACTTTGCCACTTGTAGTGGTGAAAACACAAAAGTGGACACAACTTTGGATATATGAGAAACATAAAAGTAAAAATATCTGCTTTACTGAATCAATGAACAGAATGACTAGTTTTAAATCTATCATCTTGTCAAATCAACTTTTAGGAGGAATTCACAGGTTTAATTCTTTGCTTAGTTAAAGACACTCCTGCTTGTGCTGTTATGACCAGCATACATGAATTTGGAGAGGATATTTGCCAGAAAGAAAATGTTTGAAGGCAGCAATTTCAGTGATTGGATTTCAGTGTGGAATAACAACCATAGCCAAATAAGAAGGAGCTTCTTAAGCATGAACTTTTCTTTTTACTTTCATTCCATTGTAATGGTTTTGTGTCTTTTTTATGATTTAAATGGGCAATGCTTTCTACTGTATCTCAAAATCATAATTTTAACTTTAAAAAATTCTTGTTTTTGGAGATTTTTAAAAAGATGTTCCAGAAATTTGAACCAATCAACATTCATGTGTAGGAAAGAAAAATTACTTCTTAGCATTGAAAGCAATCTATGAGTTTGATATTGGATTGCTATGTTTTAGTGTAATTCAGACTTACTGTGAGTGCCATATATATCAGCACTTTCTGAATTGTGTACTCAATGATATGTGGTCCAGAATAAAAGAGTTCCACTCCCACGCACACTTGTACCATGTACATAAGAATTTCAGTAAAGGAGATTATAGAAGGAAGTCATTCAATAACATTGTTTACATTTGCTAAAATTACTTCTTGATTTCTTCAATTCACATTTGTTTGTTTTCCCCTCTCTGTTGCCATTTTTAGGTTGCATGTAGTTCAGAATTTCTCTCACCAAAGGTATGGCTATCTTATCTGTAGGAACCAAAATATAGGCATTGGCATGTTGTGGATTGTAACATTTTTGATAACTAAAGGTCCTCATTTGTTGTTTCTATACAATAGGCAGGCTAAGCTGGTGATAGAAATTGTATACTCAAAAATAAATCCGCAGTGGGAAAGCACACTGCATTTATACTAGTGAAAATAGGCACCTGCATCTTCCTAACCCACCTCCAGCCTCCCCCACCAACGGCTTTGACCAAGCACTCCCAACGCCTTCCCTTTTTATGCGGTTTTCCCACTATTCTATCTGCCACTGAGTCTCTGCCAAATGCAAGGGATGGTGGCGGACTCCCTTAGTTCTAGCAAGGTATGAGTTAATATTGTTTCTTGTCTTCATCTTGGTAGTTTCCATTTGTTTCCACAACTCTTGTTTATTACACAGTTAACAGTAAGTTGAGCTGAAAGGACAGGGTAAAGGATAGCTATATTTTGGCTGTATAGAAGTGGAGAAGTTAGGAGACCTTGTAGGGTATGCAGACACCTGGTCCCAAGGTTTGGGGCATCTGTCCTTGTAAGATGGGATGGGAAGAGAAGAAAGACTGAGTGGGGTAGAGAGAGAGAGAGAGAGAGAGAGAGAGAGAGAGAGAGAGAGAGAGAGAGAGACTACTGCAGAGTGCTGCCCCGAGGCCGTGAGTCCCGTACAGACCAGGATGCCTTGTTCATATCTGCCACCGGCACGTACAGGCTGTTTCCACAGGTATTGTCTCACCTGGCTCTTACAAAACTTTGTAAGTGTAAGAAGGGAGGTTTTTATCCCTATCTTGAGTGAAACTCTATCTCCGCATGAGAAGACCAGTATGGGTGCCTGTGCAGGGCCAGTGAGGGAAGGCGGAAGCGACAGGGACGGCGACTGCCCAGGCACCAGAGCCCGCCCTCTGCTTGGCTCACCACCCGCCCTTCCCCCAGCGTCGCGCCAGTCTCCTTGTGGTCATCTTGCCAGCGCATCCAAGCACCCGGAGGCTCATACCTGCACGTGTTGAGCAAGTGACCGTTAGCTCCTGGCGCGCATCTCCAGACCGTCGCACAGGGACCCTAAGCTCCCCAGCATCCTCCTCTATTTTGTATTGTCCCTCTGGAATATAAACTGTTGATTCTAGAAAAGATGGCAGAAGATGTGTCAGCACAATTTAAATTGGGGCAGTAATATTTTATTGCATTTCCCCCATTTTATTAGTATGTACATATGCGATACATAACGCTTACATTGAACCTGAGTGTTTTGTGCACACATATCCCGCGCCAGAGTTACAAATCTTTTCCCTGTCCCTTTTTTGACCTCCCCCAAAATGGCCACTACCCCCCATTTAGTCCTATGAAATCACCGCATCTGGGTTTCTCGTGTTAAAGAAAACATTTGATATTTAACCTTCTGGGTCTGACTCACTGAACTGAGCATGATGGTTTCAAGTGGTGTCCATTTACCTCAAAACTGCCTGTCTTTATAGACGCGTAGTACTCCTTTGTGTACATATACTACAGTTTATGTGTTCATGGTCTGCTGATGTCTTCCACATTTCAGCTATTGTTAGTTATGCTGCTGTGAACATTGGTATAAATATATCCCTTTCACACGATGCTTTGAACTCTTTTGGAAAGATTCCCAGAAGAGGTGTTGCTGGATCAAAGGGGATATTTATTTTCAGCCTCTTGAGGAATTTCCATGCTGCTCTCCATGGTGGTTGTACCAGTTTACATTCCCACTAGCAGTGTAAGAGGGCTCCTTTTCCCCTACAGTAATATTTTAACATACTGGAGTAGAAGTGTACCATAGAAAGGAGATATTGAAAAGCCATAAAGGATAGTAAACATCAAAATGGAAAGGAGAGCTCAGAACATCGTTCAGGGGTAAGGGCTGCTTGCCTGGCATGTGCAGGGCACTGGTTTTGATTCCCAACCATCACATAAACAATGGCTAAGCAGGATGGTGCATGCCTGTCATCCCAGCATCTGGGAGCTGGAGACAGAAGAATTGTTATAAATGCAAAGCCATTCAGGGCTACATAATGGGTTCAGCCAGCTTGGACTATAGAACAACACCCTGTTTCAAAAGAAAGGAAGGAAGGAAGAAAGAAAGAAAGATCCTGCCATAATTCTCAATCTTTCTTTGTTGTGGTAGGATCTGGAGTGTCCCTCAAAAGTCCCTTATTTTAATGGAACCATGTGATGTTGGTGAATTCGGGTCTGGTCTGGAGTGGTGGATTATAGTTGTTAGGATTAACAGTGTGTAGTGGCCACACCTGGATGCAGGAGGGACTGGTTACTGGGCGGAGACCTGAAAGGGTACATAAGCTGCACCTGCCTTTCTGGAGGATTCGGACTAGTCTCAATTAGCCTCAGCTTGTCTTTCTGTTTGTTTGGGGAAGCTGCCTTCACTTCTCTCTCAGCCATGTACTTTGATTGCCACCCCTGAATGGACTGTGAGCTAAAATAAACCTTTCCTTTCCTAAGTTTGTGGGTGTCGGCTATTGAGTCACAGCAATGAAAAAGTAACTAAGACACTCCCTTTTTTGGTAAAATTTTAGGTCTTCCACTAGAGATCATATTTCTGCCTATGGTTTACTTTTACTGTGTTTTTTTTTTTTTTTTTTTTGAGACAGGGTCTGACTCTGTACTCCAGGCTTGTCCTGAACTCACTATGTAGCCCAGGCTAGCCTTGGATGCATGACAGTACTCTTGTCTCAGCTTCTCAAGTGGTAGAATTATAGCTACGCACCATAAGCAGTACCATGCTCTGTTTATGTGGTGCTCAGGAATCAACTCAGGTCGTTACGCCTGCTAGGCAAGCGTTTTAACCACTGTGCCATTCCTCCAGCCCCTACTGTTGATTTTTATAAGAAATATTTTTAATGACCAGCTATCTAAATTATCAATGAATAAATACATTTTCCTTTTCTATTTCACAAACTAATACTTATGGAGCAGACTCTGTGTATAAGACACTGTGTGTGAGCCACTTAATATGCTCAGAAAAATAGTGAGTTGTGTATGTGTGCTCGCATATTTGTGTGTGTGTACATCTGTACAATGTGTAACTACACATCACCAAAACACGGAAATGTTAATATGAATATTGGTCATCTCTTGCTGATAGAATTACATGTGCTATTTTTCCTTTTGGTTTCACTGTTTTCCATGACTTTTTACTAAGCATATATTCTGCAATTAACATACATCTGTTTAAGAAAATAAAAAATTAAAGTAGGTTGTTCCTACCCTCGTGTCAAGTAAAGAAAGGAAGTAGCTGTTGGGATCCAGCCACCTTGAAGTGCCTTGGCGCTTTCCCTCCATGGTGGATGGTAAGGTAGAGTTCTACTCTCGGCAATGCAATAAAGGATATTAGAGGAACTCATATTTTTTTCTTTTGGAACTATTAATACTCTAGAATTTAACGTTAAATTATCTAGCTATCATAGGTCAAGATTTTTTCTTTTTTTCTTTTTCTTTTTCTTTTTCTTTTTTTACTTTATTGCCTAAATTAGATTCAATGACACTGATTTCAACCTTTAGGAAAGCACTGGTCTTTGGGTTCCATTGGCGAAAAGACCAGGGAGCATTTTCTACCTTCCATTTTATCCAGTGGTGTGGTCTGCTCTCTTGACATTGCTCAGCTGAGTAAGATGGAAGAAGCTAAAAGCAAAATCAAGGTATCAGTCTGTGGGAAGAAACTGATGGTGTAGGGCGGAGCTATTCAGTGGCATTCTTGGTTTTCCCAATTTTAAAGAGCCTGATCCTCTCACACTACTCACGAAAGCCCAACTGACTTCAAAACTTGCCCCAAATTCTGCCTCTTCTGTGAGCCTTAAGTGCTTCAGACTGTGGTGATGCGCTACTTCCTTACTGTTTTCTCGTGTGTCTTATAGCGGCTTCAAGTTGGTTCATGTATCTAAGCACAGTTATCAATAAAATTGGTCTCACATATTGCTCATCAGGCAGTAGGTGGTATGTTTTCTGTTTCTTTTGTATTGGCCAAGGTGCATAGCATATAGGATAATATTTAAACTGGGTTTCACTAAAACCAGAATTCAAAAAAATATAAACGAATTTCTTGGAGAGGAATAAAAAATATGGCCTATGGCCTAAGTAGGCATATATTAAAATAATTAAATACGTTTTGTTATAGAAGAGTTCTTTAGGATCCTCTATGTACTAATGAAAGTAGAATGTTCCTAAATCTCTTTGACCATGGAAAGCTTTTGCCCCTCTCCCTCAACAACCCCCTGCAGACACTGTATTATTCTAATGTTTGGGGTATGTTAAGTTTGTTCTTCACAGAGCCCTGTGGAAGGGAAAGCCAACTTTCCGGTTTGAGAGTTCTGCATTTCCAGGTGTTACACCAACTTTCTCATCTACCATGGGAATCATTGTATCTTGCTGAAATTCAAAGATAAATATTTAAAGTCCCCTTTCAGAAATAATCTTTTCTTAAAAAGGACAATAAATAATGTGATTAGTAGAGATTTCTTTCTTCTTTCTGTTTCTCTGGATACTTGTTGAATAAATGAATTTATAAAATCAATCCATGAGTTCAAGATGATACATAATTACAACTTTGTGGAACATGTGCTGAGACAAACGAATTGGCAGCTACCCAGCAGCCACATCTAGGAAAATGGATATCTGAGTCCCCACCCAGTCGGCCGCAGGACTTGTAGAGGGCTGTGCAAAGGGGCCTGGAATGATCCCTGTCTATTAACCATCTCATAGCAGACCTTCTTACCAACGGTGTGCAGGAAGCTTACAGTGGACTTGTACATAAGTGAAAGAATTCTAGTAAAAATTCTCCCCAATTTAATCTCCTATATTCCTTTCCATAAATTCTAGGACCTACAAAAAATACTGACTTGGAGTAATTTGCTTCACATTAAACCTTCACTTGTCTGCCGGCTTACAGAGCGTAAGGGAGGCATACACTTTGGAAACGGACCCATGAATCTGTACTGACTAAGAGAACATACTACTGAATGTCACATACCGTCTCCAGGGTCCACAATTTCAACCGTTGCTATTTCTGGGGACTCCAGTGCAGCCATGCCAGGTTGTGACAGGATGATGTGGAAAGTTTCTGAGGCCTCATACTTATTGTCAGGTATAATTCTCACCTTCCATGTGACTGCGGTCTGGCCAGGATTAAATTTGACCTGTTGTTGATGGGCCTTTATTCTAAAATCTTTATCTTTTTCTGCTGTTTCATCTTTTGTCCCGATGCCTGAAGAAAAAATAGAAAATTATAAATATAAAGCCAACTGACTGAAGGGGCATTTTCCTTTCAAAGTTGTTTCCATCGTTCATGAAACTAGGTAACATAGATTTTGCTCCCTTTAATGCTCCCAGAAACACAATAATAAATGATCTTTTTCTGATAAAAGAGTATAAGTAAGCAGAAGTGAACAGAACTAGCAGGAGAGCAGGAAGGAGAAGGGGAAAAAGTCATTAACTTATTTATTTTAGCATATGTGCACTGAAGGCCACTGATGTATCAAATTCTGCCAGGTGCAGTGGATTCAGTAGGAAATAGATCCAGCCCCAAGAAAGTTCACACTTGAAAGACAAGACAGAATGTGAGCTCTGTGGAGGCAGGGGTCTTTGCGTGCTTTGTTCACTGATGAATCCCCGAGATGGAACTTGGCAAATAGGAGGTACTCAATATATACTGCTGAGGGAATATCTATATTTGATAATTCCAATTTCTCTAGTCTATGAGTGTGTGACTTTGTGGGCTGGTGTCTATGCAGATCCTTACTCAACGTGGCTTGTTTCCTCAAGTGTTCAATGATTTTTGATTGGGAGAGAATTCTTAGTAAGTTTCAAGGGATTTAGTTCAGTAACATTTGAAATGAGGAGGTAGGATAGACAGCAGCTGTAGAAAACAGAAATCAGTGACTTGCGGAGGAGATCAAAGAACAAAATAACAAAATGCTGTTAAAATACCTGCTATTAGATTTAACTATGAAAGCTATTACTTTATTGAGTCTAAGTAAATCCTCTCCTCTCCACAAAATATGTTTAGATTTTAACAGCCCAGTGAAAACCCAAGAGTACACATCCTTCCCACTTTAGGTCTCATTTTAAGGTTTAGATACTGTAATTGTTCGAATCTATAAAAATTAAATATTATGGGCTGACATTAGCTACGATGAAAATTTTCATGTGAGATTATTAGCCTTTTGTACAATTCCTTTGTCCCCTTCTCAAACAATCTGAAACCTTGTAAAAGATACCCACAGTTGTAAAGCATAAAATTGTTTGTAAGGATAGCTCATCGTGTCTTTGCAAAGAATGTCAAAGGAAGTTTGCATCTACACTAGCTTGGGAACATAGTGAATGTCCACATTAGGACAAGTGTCCTTGGGCCACATGTTGGAAACACAGAGTGTAAGGAAGGACGAGCGATGTTCTCAGCCGAAGCTTAGGGGTAGTAAAGCAGCACGCTGTGGGAATGAAGCAGATGTGGGGCTATTTGCTCAATGTATGTGGTGAGTGCTGACTCTGTCCAAGTGCAGAGGAAGGCATCAGGCATCAGGTCCATGTACGGAGAGACGAAGAGACGAGCAGGTGGCCCCAGTTCTCCATGATAAGACTGGGGAACAGTAATGACAAGTGTTACTTATTGAACATCAGACTATGCTGGATGGATTTACAATTACTGTCATGAATCATACACATATCTGGGGGGTGGATAATCAACACAGACAGTAATTGAACTTTTTGGAACATTGCAAAAATGAGTAAGTTGCAGAACAGTAAGTCAAATTCACAGCTTTGTGTCTTTTTTTGGTCTTCTACAGCCTGTGCCTACCTACCAGCCCTGGCTTGGATGGTATGGGACAGTAGGAAGACTTCCCGGAGCACTTGAGAAACATGTTCTGGAGACTCACTTCTGTGGTGTGGCCTGGGGCAGTACTGTATAGCACATTAGGGTCACTGTAGTTCACGTAGCAGCAAATGTCGTGTGAACACCATGTGCCCCATGTTGGTGGGTTTGGGCCTAACCCAAGATTAACTGCTGACCATATGGGCCTGAGAATGCACTAGGATGACAGACCGGAGACACAGACTCATTATATTTGCCAGCAGGAGGTAGGTGTCACAATGAACACAGGCAGGACAGGGAACACAGCACAGCAAAGGTGTTGGTTTAGATGGCTAGGGGGTCTTCTGAGGGCTTCAGTTACTCTGCAAACATTCAAATAGTTTTGGACAGATAGACTTTTTTTCCCCCTGAGCCAAGATATGAAATTTTTTTTAGTCTATTAACTCAAACTCACAAAAGCCTTGAAATACAAGCTAGTGGATACAAAATCCTACAAGAGAAAGGAGGCATGTTTCAGCTGAAGTTCTGGGATCAAGTTCTACCTGGTGTGGCTGTCCAGGGAGGCCCTAAACGGCTTCTTTTCTAAGGGAACAATTCTTTTCTGGCTTGCAGAGAAGACTGGGGAAAGTTTACCTTTTCTTGATGGTCTGTCCCCCCCCCCCCCCCCCCATTCTGTTTCCTTCCTGGCTTCTCTCCAACAGTTTTGCTATGCTAGTTGGATTCTGAGAATAGTCCTGCTTGTCTGGGAGACTAAGAATTTTCATTTGTAAAATGAAAGATAACATAGCCCTAAATTGTTTTCTCAATAGATTTTGAAAATAAAGACAAAACGATTTCTGAAAGTCCTGGCAGCTAAAAATATATTGCATTATATGAACAATTTTTATCAATTATTAATGATGATAAATTGAGACTTATTATTGTGAAGGCATTACAGAGGTGTTTATCCCAAGGAGATTTATTTCTGTAGTAGGACTTTGTAAAATTGAAAGAAAAATGATACTGTACATATCTCCTCAAGGAATTTATAACCTAATAGCAATAACCTAATTTATAACCTAATAGCAATGCTAAAATAATTCTATATAATCACAAGAAATAGAGCTGAAAATAATCCATCATGCACTCATAAATAATTCTTCAAAAGAAATATAACTAAACATAACAATGTGTTATATGTTTAAAGATAATTTAAAAAATAATTATCTGACTGGGGGATGGGGAAAAACTAGAAAATGTCTTCATTTTTCTGGAGTACTTTGAGTTTTGAAATAGAGAAAGAATGTGAATTTCCAGAGAGAGAAAAACAGAGGGGATAAGAAATCGATACATAACTAGACCTCGCATGGAACAAACACCAGAACACAATTTTCACATATAATTTTTTTAGGGGTTTCTCCCAAAACTAGCAATTGATTTACTTTCCGTCTGTTTTTAAGCCTGTGTTTCACTCTTCTGTGATATGTCATTAACAACCAATCCTAAGTTACTTACTGACAAAGGATGTTCCTTCAAGATGTCCTCTCCGCTTGACAGTCACTTCTAAGAACATGGAATCTTCATCCACAATGTAGTACTCTCTCTCCAGAGAAATCCATGCCCAGTTTAGAAGGAAAGTCTGATTTGCTAACTTATTTCCCCCTGTAATTGATAGGGGTAAAGAGGAAGTCAGTAGGAGTGTTTTATGGAACGGAAGTTAATGATCAGCATATGCATTTTGCCTTTGAAGCCAGGGAATTCAAAATGCACGCTTGCATTTGTCTTTCTACTTTGGTAGAAAGGAGGGAAGTTCACTGCTTTTCTAGATGGTGTCCTGAGGATCTCCTAAGACTTATTACAGTTACTTAACATGGAAGGAGCCAGTTGTCTCCTATTCATAAAGGGCCCTTCAGCACCAGGGTTTTGAAGCACCAGTACTTGCTAGCTTTAAATTCTGGTCTTACTGGCACCTCGCTGGCTTCCCTTGTCCATATACTCTCTTTCAGGTCTCCCCTCCATTTCTTCCTCTGCCCTGTTGTTTAGTCCTTTGTATTTTTGTGTATCCCTTTGCTCTTACATCTAGAAAGTGCTTGAATGCAGAGCCCATATTGTAGGTACTTACTGTACCACTCTTAGGACATAGCACTGTGTCTTGAACTTAAATACCTGTTTCAGTGATTAAGAACCACCCAAGGTAAGGCCGGCAGCACACGCCTGTAGTCCCAGAACTCTGGGAGGTTGAGGCAGAAGCATAGTAAGTTTGATCCTTGACTGAGGAATGTAGTGACTTAGTAAGACTCTGCCTCAAAATCAGAATCAAATATGGACAAGGCATGTGGCACAGTGTGAAGGCCCTTTGTTCCAACTCCAGCGCTGGAAACAAACAAACAGACGAACAAACAAACTAACTAACTAACTAACTAACCAAACAAAAAACCAAACCAACAGACAAGAATACAATGACTCTACTTGACTTCCTCTTGTTCACATCAGATCAAGAGCCTCTGGGTGGACAGGCAGCCCAGCAGCCTCCCCGGACAGTGAAGTGGGTGCAGATTAGAAGGAAGAGCAGGTCTTCCTCCGTGGGGAGTGGGAGCTGTGAATAATCACTCACGAGTGTTGCATTAAGCTTGTCTCTGACTCACTTTGAATGGAAGGGCCTGTGTGATATGAGAGTGTCAGGTATTAAGGTGAGTAGGGACAAACCATCATATGCGAAGTTTTACAAAGAAAACTTTACTAACCTGTTCCCCAACTACTGAATGCCTGTATCAGATTAAACATATCCAAAGAGATCAATGTGTAGTCAAGAAAGCAGAATTTGTGAAGAGAATGCTTTGGGAAAGGCTGGCGCTACAAGCAGGATCCCTGCCACCACCCAGGAGAGAAGAGGGTGTGAGCTGGTGTTCACCTCCATTCCAAAGAGTTTCAGTAATCCTCTTGGAGAGCTTGACAAGCTCTTCTGAAGTTGGCATCCAGGTGGGTGAGCCACTTTCAAAAAGCTTCAGGGTCCTTGGTAGGGGGAGAGAGCAAAAAGGGCTTCACTGGGAAGTAATGGACCAGCAGCAAGGCTGGGACAGAGAAGGCGTGCACGTGACCAGAGGTGGGCTGTCACAACAGCAAGGCCAGTTAGGAAGGCAGTGGCATATGCACATGCAATTCACCAGTTGTCATCTGGCTTGCAGCCAACAAAATGATGACGATTATTTTGCTGTAATTTTAGTGTGTCTAGCCCTTGGGCAAGAAAGGTGAATACAACAGTGTCTCACCCCCAGGCAAGAGCTCGTCAGTCACGGTGGCCCCTTGCCTTAGCACATCAATGCTTCCTACAAATACGTGGTAGCTGTGAGGCACCCTATTGATTCACTTCTGGAGAAATGAGGAAAATTAACATAGCATAGACTAAATAAGAAATAGCTGTGCATCGGAACATTTAAAGAGAATGTGCTTTCAGATCAAGTATTCGAAGGGGAAGAAATGCAGCAGACATTATTTCTAAATCCGATGACTCCTAGAGATAACTTTTACCTACTTATGTTCTAAGGCTATAGTTATTAATAATGAAACTTACAAACATCCAAAATAGAAAAGTAAATCTCCAAGGAACAACTTGATGGCCTAAAGATATGAGTGGCCAAAATGTAGTAAATAATGCATTGGTAAAATACAAAAAACAAAAATAAAAAGAAAGAAAGAAAAGTAAACCAAAATAACCAATAACTGAGTAGTAACAGAGCAGCAGCAGCAGAACTTTTTTTTTTTTTTTTTTTGAGACAGGGTCTCACTCTGTAGCCCAGGCTGGCCTTGAACTCAGGACAATCTGCCTGCTTCAGCCTCCTGAGTACTAGGATTACAGGTGTGTGCTACCACAGTGCCAGTTTTATGTGGTGCTGGGAAATTGAACTCAGAGTCTTGCAATTATAAGGCAAGCACTTGAATAGCTGTGCCATTCCGCCAGCCCCAGAAGATTTAAAAAAATAGGATATTTTTTCTTTCTCTTTTCTTTAAAGTAACCAAAACTAGAGGTTGATTCTCTATTGCTGGATTAGTTATGTCCTTCAAATTAATCTTAAATACCCACTCCCTGTACTGTGTTGGAGATGTTACTATATTTGAATTAAATGTGAATTTGTATCAAAGACAATATTTTTTGATCTAGGACTAGCTTAGTTCATAGCACTTACATCCTAAAGAAACTACCATTGCAAAAGCCAGTTTACCACAAAAGTAAATAAACATTGAAAACAATGGTGTTACTGTAATGCTGTCTTTAAGTAAACTTAATTCTACACAGTAAGATAATGTCTATAATTTTTTATTTCTCCATTATGGAACTACCCTCCAAGTGAATCAGAAAGCCTGCTGGACCTGGTGGTGCAGACCTGTAATCTCAGCACTCTGGGAGGCTGAGGTAGGAGAATCACAAGTTCAAGCCCAAGCGAGGAAACTTAGCATGCTTCTTCTCAAAAAAAGAAGAGGGACTGGGGTTCAGTTCCCATTGAGAAGGTGGAAAGTAGTCTTTGTTTTAATATTTCTTTGGAGCTACAGGTCCTGGTCCTAAAGCAGTTTACCTAGAGTCACAAACAAGGTTTTTGTTGTTGGACAGACCTGGATTTGAGCTACTTATTCATTGCTATGACAATGAAAGATGGATGTTATCTCACAATTTCAGAAGGTCTCACACAGTGCATTCACAGGGAAGCCAGCAATGATGGAAGCACATGGCAAAGGATGGAGAGCTGCTTGGAACATCACGGACAGAAGCCAAGTGAGGCAGGAACCAGTGGGTATCCAGAGACTCAGGCAAGACTAGAACTTTCCTAGGAAGTAGCTTTAAAAACGTTTCTTCTTCCTTCCTTTACTCAGTTCAAGCTACTGGCTGAGCACCTCCAAACCTAGGGTAGGCGTCCCTCCCTCTCTTCCTGGCCCACAATTTAGCAACACATACCTGAAAACTCTGCCCTGAGTGGCCTCTCCGATCTCAATAAATTAGCACAGTCCCTCAGGTCAAACCCCACGCCCCTTCCAGCCAGGCTTCTCCTCCGAATAACACACAGTTGTACAGTTAATCCATTACATCCAAATACATGAGGCTTTGGGGGAACACCCTAGTCCAAACCATAGCAATACCTGTTGGATAAATGGCAGGCCCTCCCCTTCCTGAGCAAGGACATTGATTCACTTGACTGTCTACTCAGGCTCCCATGCAATTTCTTCCCGAAGAACGACAGGCTACTATAGGCAACCACATATCGTGCTCCTCAGAAATGAATAGCAAAGAGATGAGATATCTGCAGATACTACAGGAAGCCACCTCGCAGACTCTACCTCTAAATCCACCTCTGTAGTCTTTGGAAATATAGAGGTAGGTGGTAAAGGGAGAGGTCTTTGTGTTCACAGGGGGTGTGGTGGAGTGGCAGGGGGTGGCAGGTGGCAAAGCTCTAATTCTGTAACAAAGTGTTGTTTGGTAGATTCTTCTTAGAGATGTTCCCAAATTATCTTGATATATTTGGCTCTCCATTTTGAAGAATAAAGCCACAACATGTCACTGCTCTATTCAACAATATAAAGTTTCTGTGCTCTTTATTTAATCTTAAAATAAAATTCCACAATAGAATCACAGTGTAAGCATGGTGAAAAAAAAAATAAAGACCACGACTATTCTTAGGTTCTTTTGCATGCCTTGACAGGGGACCACATGCTGTTTTTGACATAAAATAAAGCCCAAAGAAATCTCAAAGCAAGACCTTAAAGAATTACAGTGCAAAAGCCAGAATCACTTGCTTTCTTAGGAATAAAGAGATCAATGTCACCTCCCAATCCAGCTTATATAAAAGGTGCTGTTAAAAAATACAGCGTGTGTTTAAATAGAAATTTCTTAGAGGATAAGTTGCCATCCACCCCCCCCCCCCTGCTTTGAACACACTTATTCCCTAACTCTTGCCACTTTCTAAAAGTCTTTCATGAGGTTAGTTGCACTGTTGTGGCTGCTTCAATGTCCTGAATCAATTCACAACATTTACTTTTCAAGGTCGTTTTGACTTTGGGGAAGAGCCAGAAGTCACCTATTATCGAATGTGGTGAGTGAGGTGGATGAAGACACAATTTGATCTTTACACGAGCCTGCCTTTCCAACAAGCGGGGTAACAACCGCATTCCCCATATGTTTATTGCTCCTGAAGAACATTCAATGGAAGAGGACTTTCAGAACTGCTTCAGAAAGTAGAATAAGTCTGTTTGAAGCGAGGAGGGCTATTTTGAGGTAGATAAATGGTATGTCTTTTTACTGTAACACATTTAAAAAATGTAAACATTACCGCATTTTTTCATTTTTGCTTGTTTTGCAGTGCTAGAGATGGGACGAAGGGTCTTTGCATTATGTTATATCTCTAGCCTCTTCTTTTGTGTTTGTTTGTTTCTGATTTTGAGCCAAGGTGTTGCCCAATTGCCCGTACTGGGCTCAACCTTGTGACCTCCTGACCCAGACTCTCAGAGGGCTGGAACTACACTACACCTGAGCTACTAGGCCCAGCTGATATTCACCAGATTTGTCAAACTTTGTACGTGTGTTTAAAGAATGATGTGATAATTTTAAGAACGACTCCATATATGTTAAGGGAAAGCCGGGCGAAGTTCCTTCACATGAAAAAAATAAGGTGCGAGAAGGAAATCCACAGAGGGACCAAATCAATTTCTATCGATCACAGGCCAGATTTTGGAACCACAGGCATTCATTCATAAGTGGCCCTGGTTAAAGCTTGGAACCATACAACAAGTTATCAAGCAAAGAAGACGGGGGGAATGAACTCTTGTTTTGAGTTCTTTTTGAGGCTGGACAAAACAGAAATTAGAAAGGAAAAACTGGAAGTTAAAATAAACCACAGCATAGTTCTGTAGCAATAGTCCCCATTGTTACTCCACATAGTACAACAATGGCCAAGCCAGAGATTCAACAAGTGCTATTAGCCTCTTTCCTGGCAGGCACTTACTGGTCTAAGAACATAAACTGAGCTTTTCTTTCAAGGGAGCATTCCATTTGCCAGCAATTCCTGCTTGCCAGACCACAAATCAACAATTGCTAGATAAATGAAAAACTTCTACTCAACTTACAGACTCTGGAGTAAAAGATTCTCTTTTCTTTCCCCCAGAAATAAAATCTCCTTTTAAAAAGCTAGAAATAGTCCCAATGGGATTCACTAAAGCAAGCCACTGTCAAATTTATAAATTTTATATAGTCCCTTCAGGAAAATGGAAGCGGATCTGTTTGGCATAATTTTGAATGATGCTATAAATGGCAAAAATAAAAAATGGCAGAATAGTTCACAGCTGAATTATACCCAGTGGATGCGTAAGTCAGGGTACTGCCTGCAGCCATAATAGATTCAGTTTAGCTTAAAAGTTGCTTACAGATATTTACTGATATAAGAGTTTTGAAGACTTTTGACCATATATGCTACAATATGAATTATGCTCTAAATTATTAGACCTAGAATGCTCTTATACCATAATCAGGAGCAGTTAAATGTGAAAGGAAATTGTTGTGGTTTAAATCTGGAGTGTGCCCCCAAAACCTCGTTGTCCTATGGACACTGTAGGGTTGGGGAGTGTGGGCTGTTGAGAAGGCCAGGTGCCTGGGACTTGACCTGAGGTGTGTATGCTGGTTCTGCCCTTCTTCTCAGTCTCTCTCTGTACTATGTTGTGACGATCTCTGCCACTGGGCCTCTGGCTCTGGCCCTGCCCCCTCTCCAGCCCTGCCATGTGTTTTCTCCACCATTTTCCAGCCTCCCACCTGTAAATGGACTATGACCTTCTGAAATTGTAAGCTAAAATAAACTTTTCTTCCCTAAGTTGTGGATGTCAGGCATTGAGTCACAGTGATGAAAAAATAACTAGTATAGAAACTGGTACCAGAGAAGCGAGGTCATTGCTGTGCTTTACCTGACCACTTACACACTGAAAGAGCTTGTACAGGCAATGTACACGGAGCTCTTCTTAGAATTTTTTGTATAATAGTTTTCAACTTGAACGCACTTTGGAATTGCCTGGGGAATTTCTTAGACTATATATATCTAGGATTTACCCCAGACAAATTAATTCAGAGTATCCAGAGGGTTGGACATAGATTTGTGCTTTTATAAAACTTCCCAGGTAATTTAACTATGCAGTACACATTGTTACAAGAATCATGTATGTCTATTAAGTAATTCTGGAAGCAGCAACTCTCTTCTTTTAATTACTAGAATTATCAAAACACCAGCAATAAAAAAAACCCACTCTTTTCAGTAGGAGGTATATAAAATGATTTGTTTTGAACAAGCAAAACAATCAGTTGAGATACAACAATATGAAGAATCTGTCTAAAAATTAACATTAATAACTTGAAGAGTAATGGAGAAAGTTATTTAAAATGATTGGATGACTGCAAGGCCCCGGGTTCATTCTCTGGGACCAGTAAATTAAGAAATAATGAATAAATAAATTCAAATAATGCATGCTTAAAGGCAAAAATATATAATGAAAATAAGACAAAAGGGAAAAACAATTGTTGGCAGAAATAAATGAAAACATATAGTAGGATGACTCTAATTATTCCCACTCATCGTCTTCAATGTGTGTTCCCTAAAGGTCCATATATTTAAAAGCTTGGTCCTTAATTTGGTGCTTTTAGGGAGCAATGGAACCTTTAAAAGCTGGAACCTAGTGGAGGGATGATAGGACAGTGTGGATGTCCCCTCGAGGTGGCACTGGGACTCTCCCTTCCCCCACACTCTCTCTGCTCCCTTGCTTTTGCTCTTCCACCCTGTAGTACTGCAGTGACATAGTACGTAGCCAGAGACCCAAAGCAAGAGCCAAGTGAACATGGGCTGAAACCTCTGACCCAAAAGAAACGTTTCCTTCTTCTAAGCTGGTGATCCACGTATTCACCACAGAAACAGAAGGCCAACACACCAATCTTCTAGCTATATTTGACTTTCATTAAATGCAATATAATCCAAACTACCGTGAATAAAGCAATAACATCCACTGAACTGAAGTGGAGTGGCCCCATTTTTCTTGGCATTTAGAATTCTTGCCAATGATAGGAAGGACCCAAATTGGCCTATGATGACTGTTAAGCTATGTTCCCAAACTTGTATTCTTTCTTTTATGTCAGGCAGCTTTGTAGTGTAAACATTGGGAAGTGAGGGCACCTTCAAAACAAAACAAAGAGTGACAACATGTCAAGAAATCGCAGGATAAGCATGGAGTAGCCGATGGCTAGAGGGGAGGGAGGAGCCTAGAGGAGCTCTTCCTTCAATTCCATACCACTTGGTTCAGGCAGTTGAGAAAGGGAGATGGGGTGATTGGAGAGCAGGGCTGTCTAAGGACCGGTGGCCTGTGTAGAAATTTGGCTGCCAGAAATCTCTCCCCAATGTCTCCATTCCACCATGCACTGATATATTCCTATTTAGGACTCTTTATCCCAACAAATGAATTCACAGGAGAAAAATTGGAGCCAGAGAGGAAAACTAACTTATAGTATAAAATTATATATAAAAAAGTCACCCTGTCATGACTAGTTAACCGGAGAGAATAAACCTGCTAGTATAAATTCATTTTTGTGGGAAAACAGCCCAGGTAATATAAACAGGGAAAAGGCACTAACAAGCCCAACTCAGCTAAACAGTGGAAAGAGAGAGATAAAAATCACCACAAATGCACAAATGTATTCAGTGGTTAATACAACGGAAGAGTTTTGCCACTAGAGAGAGCCCTCCTGTGAATCTTCTCCATCCTTTAAAATAAACATTGAGAATGATTTCTAAGTGATTGTTTTGATCATTTTACAACTTTTGACATAAAAAGGAAAGATGTAATTTTTCCCAATGCTATTCAGATGTAAGAGCCCAATAATGGAGGCCACTCTCTGAAGGTTTTCATGGTTAGTTTTAGATCTTTTATATTCAGTAATGGATGAGAGACCTATCTGGTAACTGAAAAACTTAAAAAAACCTAAAAATTCATTAAAGTATCATTTCTCAAAATTATTTATTTTCCTTTTTATGAAATATCTTTTAACTGCTAGTCCCACAGGGTTCAATTCAGAAAACAACGCTTACATTATTTTGAAATCATATCAAAACTATTTGGGATAAAATAAAATAATTCCACTGGTGCCTTTCAAACCTTGCACCAAAATACGCCTAAGGCAACTAAGAGTGAAGCTGTCCTAAAGAGGGACAAGGATTGGGCCTGCAGCACAGCTAGAGGCTATGAACTTTGAAGCTTCAGAGTTATCTTAAAAATCCCCTGTGACTTTTGTATTCTGGAAAAGTAAATCTATGCTCAAGATTATGTGCCAACTTTTCTGAGTCTTCCTTTTCTCCCTGGCTCATTGATACAGATTGTCCTATATTAAATGAGCAATTTTCCTTAGAATAGGAGTTAATGAAGCTATGAAGTCTCATAAGAAAATGGATCACAACTTTAGGTTACTGAACCACTGTCATGCATTGCATCAAAAGTTTCTCATCCCACAAAAATTATAAACTTGAAAATAAGTGATTAATGTATACTTAGAAAATGCCCAAACCTAAGTGTGTTTTAAAAATATATAATTGTTTTTCTCTCAGTTTCCAACCATTCTTGCCTTTCCCACTGAAATAAAGAGTCCCCCCACAGCAGTAATGAGAGTAAATATCAAGAGGTCCTGAGCTCTCAAAGCAGGAGAGAGATACCATCCCTAAGCTGTGAACTCCCAGGAAAAACAGGTCTGCACAAAACTTACATCGACACAAATCTTATATACACAGAGAGTTGTTTATTAATGTTCTTAAGAACACTATTTCTAATAGCAAGAAGGTGGAAACAACCCAAATGTCCATTTCTTGATGAATGGAGGAAAAGAGGGCTACATCTATACAATGGAATATCATTTGCACATCCAAAGAAATGAGGTACTGATACAGACTACTACAGGGATGAACTTTGAAAACATTAGGCTAAGGGCCAGAAGTCAAAAGACTGCATTACAAGGTTCCATTTCTACAAGAAATTCAAAATGGAAAAAGGAAAGTAGAGAATCACTACTAACAACTATAGGGTCCTTTTTGGGGAAATGAGATGTTCTAAAATCACATTGTGATGATAGCTGCACAATTCTGTGATGAGTCTATGAGCCATTAAATTGCATGCTTCAAATAAGTGTGTCATATAGTACATGAGTTATATCTCGATAAACCTGATAAATATATTTTTGTTCTTCATTTTCTTAAGGTAAGGTATCATGTTTATTAATTTGTGTGGCCTCTATTCAGACTTGAAGAACTAATATTGCAATATTGCTCAAGTGTCCATACTACTCAAAGTGATCTCCAGATTCAGTGCAATTGCAATAAAAATTCCAATGCCATTCTTTATAAAAACTAAAAGAAAACAATCTTAAAATTAATATGGAACTACAAAAGACCTTCAATAGCCAAAGCAACCTTGAGCAAAAGGAACAAATCTGGAGGCTATCACATGACTTGATTTTAAAATAAACTTCAAAACTACAGACATCAAAGTAACGTGGAACTGACATGAGAACAGGTACACAGGCCAAGGGAGTATAACAGATAAGTTCAGAAATAAGCTCATGAATTTGCAGCCAATTAATTTTTGATGAAGCTGCTGAGAACACATAATGAGGAAAAGACAATTTCTTTAATAAATGATACTAGGAAAATGACATCCACAATCAGAGCAGTAGAATTGGACTCTTGCCTCTTACCACAGTACGAAAGTCATCTAAATTAGATTAAAGTCTTAAATGCAGACTCAAAACTATTAAACTACTAGAAGAAAACATATGGGAAGTTCTTCATGACAGTGCCTTGGGCAACTGTGATTTGGACAAGACCTCAAAGATAGGCAAAAAGGCAAAAATAGATGATTGTGTTACATCAAATAAAAAGCTTTTACAGGAGGTTCTGGGTCAAGATGGTGGCTTAGGAACATAGCTGCACAATGTCTCCTCATCAACCCATTTAAAAGTTCGAGCATTTAGTCATAAAATCCCTGTTCAATGTAGATAGGACAGGGAGAAGCACCCAACAACTGATAGGAGGCCAGGGGAAGGTCGGAGATCCTGAAGGACTATCAGAAGCAGAGGGAAAAAAAACCCAGCAGCCTAGGAAGCCACCTCAAGCCTGCTGCAAATGGCTGGGAGCTGCAGGCACCTGCAGATGGAGGAAAGTCTGCATGGAGCCCAGAGCATCTGACTGAGCTAGGAGAGGAAGGAGCACCCTAGTAACTGAAAGGAGGCCACGGGAGGGTCAAAAATCCTAAAGTTATATTGGAAGTGTGGAAAGTCAGCAGCTGACTCAGCGTGGTCCTGAGTCGCTCGTACCCACAGACCACAGACGAAGAAAAGTTCAGAGGCCAGAACCTCAGATTGAGGTAAGGGCGAATCCAGGAGAATAGAAATTGTCAGCAGCTAGTAGCCCAGCATCTGAAAAATGAACTGTGTGTAGGGCAGACTACAAACGCAAGGTGTGCTCCCCCTTGAAAAGGCCTCTTGGAACCCAAATAAGAAGCAGTACTCTGTAGCTATAATGGACAATGATGTAAGCAGGAACCATTTTTTTTTTAAAGAGCTTAAGACTGAACTGATTAGAGTAAAAGAAAGCTCAGAAGAGCACATCAGGGCTTTTGGGTCACCCTTGAACAATTCCTAGGAAGAAACTGGCACAAGAGAGAGTTGCAGAGAGTAGAGAAAAGAGGCTGCAGATCTCCTGAATGGCTCAGTTGTAGTGGGCACACCTCTGAGGGTGGAGAGCCACGCTCTTGGGGAGGGAAGCCAGGACAGGTGGTAGAGCTTTGCTGAGGGTGAATAAGGCACCTCAGAGGCAGGTGGACTGTGAGGCCCTCCCTCACTGACTACTCCCAGCACAGAACCAAGAGCAATTGTGGTTCCCCACCGCACACTGGCTCCGCACCACATACAGTCATAACCGTTCAAAAAAAAACCTTTTGGCTAAACCTCTAAAGTGAAGGTCCTCAACACCAGAAACATGGGAAGAAGACAAAGTACAAGGACTGCCACAGACATGCTCGAGACCCCGGAAACTAATGTCCTGGATGCTGAAATAGTGGCACTTATAGGGAAGGAAGTCAAAGAGTAAATAAATGAGTCAAACTACCAGTTCAAGCAAGATATTCTCAAAGAAATGCAAACAATGATCAGCAGGCTTAAAGAGGATCTTACTGAGCAAATAATGGTCCTAGTGGAGACAGCTTACTGAGCATACAGAAGCCACAAATAAAAAGTTGGCTGAAGTAAATAAGGAAATGCAAGATATGAAGGAACATTTTAATAGAGAAGTGGAAAATCTAAAAAGAAATCTAGATGAAATTGATGATATGAAAATATATATGGGAAGCAGGGAAAGAAGACTAGAATATTGTGAGGACAGAACTTCAGACCTTGAAGACAAGGCTGAGGAAACAAGTGATATAATTAGGCATGACTCCAAAGTTAGAAATAAGCAAAGCAGCTGGATACAATAGCTGATGGATGATTCAAAGAGAACCAATCTCAAAATTATGGGTGTGGGAGAAAGAGCAGAATAGACCACCAAAGGTATTAAGAATTTATTAACTGCAACAGTGCAAGAAAATTTCCCTAATCAAGGAAAAGAAATTAACTTTCAGGTACAAGAAGCTTATAGAGCACTAAATAACTTTAACCAGCAATGAGACTTGCCATGACACATCATAATCAAAACCTCAGAAATACAGGACAAAGAAAGAGCATTGAAAAAGAGCAAAAGAAAAACAGACACTATTCTACAAAGGCAAACTCATTCAAATTACTGCAGATTTCTCAAGGCAAACTTTAAAGGCTAGGAGAGCCTGGAGCAAGATCTTTCAAGCTTTAGAAGACAGCAAGTGTCAACCCAGGTTGTTGTATCCTTCAAAATTATTCCTGAAAATGGAAGGGGAAGTAAACATTTTTCATGACCAAGTATCCCTAAAGAAATTTGTGATCACTAGCCCAGCATTGCAGAAAATTCTTGGAGAAATCTTTGAGAGTAGTAGAGAGACAAGCAGCACCAAAACAAAACAAGCAAACAAACAAAAAATGGAGAAAAGGAAACCCCTAAAGAGAAAGTGTAAACAAAAGTATATAAATTGATATTTGAATCATTAGATTGATATCCTTCCAAACCCGTACCAATTGTCTCATAAAATCTGTGCATCTTCCCACATAATTTTTATTTTCAATAGTATATAAGCTTACAAAACATAGCAATTATATTTAATATGGGAAATTGGTGTAAAATCTTTAAAAATATGTATGCATAAAATTAGGAATGGATAGGTAGGTAAAAGGATAAATCAAATCTGGCAAAATGTTAATAATTAATGAAATGTAAGTAAACAATTCATGAAAGTTTAAAAAAATCTGAAATAACTAAGCAGGCCACACTGTCTGTTTCTTCATAGTATACTTATGTGATACAGATTTAAGTTCATTTAATGTAGAAAATTGATATAGACTTAAGCTTGTTTAATGTAGCAATTCACTTATTTAATATTGGATGTAAGTTTATCCTCCTTGAGAGAGACTAGCAGCACCCAAAAACATGGAAGAAAGGAAATATCTAAAGAGAAACTATAACAAAAAAGATTCATATTTGAATCACTTCATTGATATACTTCTAAAACATTACCAGCTGTTTCATAAAATCTGTGAAATTTCCCCACATAATTATTATTTGTAATAGTATACTAGTTTGCAAAACAGAATATACTGTTGTGTTATTGTATATTAGTAGTATATTAGTATATATATATAATGTTAGTAATTAGTGAAATGTGAGTAAATGTTATGAAAGTTAAAAAATTCTGAAACAACTATCATATCTATTGCTTTAGGTATACATATATGACATAGATTTAAGTCCATTTTAAGTAGCAACTTGATACAGACTTAAGTTCGTTTATTGTAGCAATTCACTTATTCGGTCTTTGATGTAAGTTTTATCCTAAGAAAACTGATTGATGTAATGATAACCTTTTGAATGTACAAACATTTACCTTTCAGTACTCAGCTAAGGCATTTGAAATTTAACTTCTCTCTTTTTTTCTCACATTTTTCTAGCCTTATGATTTTCATTGTTATAGTTCTTCTCTTATGAGCTGACTGCAGCCTGTTCTAGGGATAGGAAACTGAGCTAAAGAGTGGTGATTTGAGTGAAACAAGTCAAATGCAGAAGATTAAATATGTTAAGTATTGTATGGTTTTTCTGATTTGGGAAACCCAGAACATAGGCATTCTATAGAACCACATGATGTGATAGTTGGAGTTGGGGGTGAAGGTTGTGGGAGGGGTGTGTGGGAGGGCCCAAATGGGAAGAGATTGTAAAAATGATGTGATATATATGTGAACAAAATACTCAAGTTCATTGTAAACATTATGCATTGCATATATATGTTAATAAAAATAGTGGGGAAAAAGCTTTTATAAGACAGTGAAGATATGACCTATAGAATGGGAGAAAATATTTTAAAATTATATCCTGAGAAGTGCTTAGTACCCAGACTCTAAAAGGAACTCCAACAAGTCAATGGGAAAACAAAAATAAAATAAAACAAAAACAAAAAACTCAAGCAAATAATTCAACTAAAATATGGGCAAAAGACCTACATAGATATTTCTCATAAGAAGGCACACAATCACAGACATGCAAATGGCCATGGGTATATGAATAATATGCACAACATCATTAATCATCTGTGAAATGCAAATCAAAACCATAACGAGATGATATCTTTCCCTAGTTTAAACGGTTGTTATAAAAAAAGACAAAAATAGTAAGTGTAGGTGAGGATGTGGAGAAAGCATACACTATGTGTACAGCCATTATGAAGAACCTGCAGGTTTCTCAAAAAATTAAAAATTGAGACACCAAACAAGTCAGCAATTCCACAATTTCCTAAGGAAAGGAAATCTGCACGTCAAAGAGACATCCATGCTCTCACGTTTATTGTAGAACTGCTCATAGCAACCAATGAAAGGGATCAACCTAATTTCTCAAAAATAGATGGAAGGGTAAACGAAATATGGTCTAGACATATAACAGAATAGTATTTGCCATAAAAGGGTGAAGTCCTGTCATTTGCAACAAGGATGAGCTTGGAGTTATGCTAAATGAAAACAAGGCAAGCGGAGAAACACTGCATCTCGCTCCTATGTGGGGTCCTAAAACATTGGTATCATGGAACTGAAGCTGAGCAGTGATCTCCAGAGGATGGGAAGGCAGGGAGAAGGGAGGGGCTGGGAGACAATGATCGGTGTGCAAAATGCTACAGCTGGGCAAAGTTAGGTAAAGGAGGGAGTTGGTTCTGGTGCTCACAGAACACATCAGGGCGACAAATGCATTGTATATTTCAAGTAGCTACGAGAAAAGATGGCTGCCTCAATGTTCTGAATGAATTTGAAATATTCATCTTTTGCCGTCCCTTGAAGAGAGCAAGAATTTGCAGAGTGCCAGATCTACACCCCATAAAAACAGAAAAGAAAACTTCTCCAAGTGACAAGAACGACGGGATGAGTGTGTTTGAAATAAGAACAAATACTTTGAGAGACATTAATCACAGTGTAGCTTTAAAAAAATTCACCATGTATTTTGATCACCCCTCATAGCTCAATATGAATATCCTGGGTTTAATGCCCAATCACCCCCCCCCAAAAAAAAAAAGATTTTTAAAATTTACATTCACAAAATAAAATTTAATAAAAAATTCTAGGATTATTTTATACTTTTTGATTACTCAATTACCCGAATAAATCACACTTTATATCCCTTAGTCATAAATCATATTGCTTCTGCAACACGCTCATATTTACCAAGTAAAACATGAATCAAACATGTGCTTGCTTGCATGCTCATGGTTTCTCAGGAAGAGTTAGGTTGTCTTTTCTTTATTAAGTAGGTTAATGATAACTGAAATTTTTTCTTGAAATGCTTTCCATAAGAATAATTCGATGGCTTAGTGTCATGCTGAATATTTAGCACAAAGGAAATCACTAGCATTCTAAGAATCTTAGAGTTGGTGGGACCCGGGGAAGCAAGCTGTTCAACTCCATTTGGCAGGTGAGGACCAGCTTTTACCACAGATCAGCAGGCAGCAGATCTGGGCATGATATTCCTGATGCCCAGTCCTGTTTCATAGCCTCAGTTTCATTGGTTCCTAGTCACACTCTAGAAGCCAAGCAAGAATTAGAATTTGTGTTTTAGGAAAATGTTCAGAAGATTTTAACATTCAGCCAAACGCTTAGGGCTAGAAAACGCTAGATCTGAAATGATAACTTCACATTCAACATTTCCCAAACCAAACTCATTATCAGCCAGTATGTCACCCGGTGCTCATGTCAGAAATCAAGTTTCATTCCTTTGACTCCTTCAAACTTACAAACTCTTGATTTCAATTCCTGTGGTTTTAAGAATCCACCTACTTCTCCCCACTTCCATCACTACCACCTGAGCTTACCCTAACGTCATTTCTCACCCTTGTTTTACTCCCAACTTCCTTTTTGTTTTGTCCCCAACTGAAATTTATTATTTTCACTGAAAACAGAGTTATGTGAGAAAGGCATGTGGTGAGTGCTATTTTTGTATCTCTCAAAAATTCAGATGTTGAAATCCTAATCCTTAATGAGATGGCATTGGGAGGTGACTAGTTAGGTTGTGAGGGCTGAGTCTGCATCAGGGGGTTTAGCCTCTCAGTAGAGGCTAGAGAGAGAATATTCTGGGAAAGCCTAAATTTCTCTTCTTAGAGCAATGCTTATAAATACATAGGATGCATGGAATTATGTAAAAACTGGTCACATTGTAGCAACATTAGCAAATATTAAAAATGTCTGCAGATGCTGGAAAAGTTTGATATTTACTCAAAAAGTGAAACATATAATTACCAAATGAGTTCTATCAATTCCATTTTTAGGTATATACCCAAAGGAGTAGAAAGAAAGGACTTAATGTTCATTGCAATAATATACACAATAAGAAAAAAGACAGAAACAACCTGTGTTCATTGACAGATGACCATGGATAAATGGGCAAAGTGTGTGTGTATGTGTGTGTGTGTGTGTGTGTGTGTGATGGAATATTGTTCAGTCATAAAAATAAAGCTCTGATAGTGTTATGAAATGGAGACTTTTGATATTGTGCCACATGAAATGTCAGAAGCAGAAAGATAAATATTGTTCTAAGTCTATTTCTATGTTTAAAAAGGAAAATTCTTAGAGCTAAATAATAGCAGAGATTAGTAGGAGCTGAAGGAAGAGAGATAGGAAGTTACTTGTTGCTGTTGTAATTTGTAGAATTGGGGATCAATCCCACAGCTCCACTCATGCCAGCCAATTGATCTAGCATGAGCTCTACTGTGAGGCCAGGAGTTACGGTTTCATGCTTACAGAATTTCTGTTAGGAGTGATGAAAAATTTAGAAAGCAGATAGTGGGATGATATACACACTGTGAATGTAATTAATGTCATGAATTGCATATCTCAAAGTGATTAAAATGAGAAAATTAATGTCATATATATATATATATATATATATATATATATTTCACCACATATTAAAAACATATACAATATACTAAAAAGTATTGAATTGTGCACTTTAAAAGGGTAGACTTTATGATATGTGAATTGTAGCTTCACAAAACTGTTAAGATTTTAGGATTAAACTGCCACCTAAATTTCAAAATCATGATGAATGGAATGGGTATTTTGACATTTCTACAATTCCTGTAACTTGATATTTCTATGGTTGTATATACACCGTTAGCAATGTTGCCATTTATTACATTTATAGATAATTAAAGAAATGCTATATTTTAGGTATAGAGTAGTAAATTGTTTTAATTCAAGTTCACCAACTCGATTCTATCTATAGATCTCTTGGATTAATATCTATAAATTCCTTCTATTGAAATGACAGTACTTAGGAAGAAATCAATTTGCCTTTACTCTTTTTAATTCATCTACATAGACAATTTTGTCAACTGAGACAGTAACTATTGGGCAGCACTTCCAAATTTAACATTTCATAGTAAATCAAACCACCTTTAAAAAGAAAGTAGGACATCTACTGCAAGTCTTCTCTCAAATGATCATTTGTTTAACGTCAGCAGTTGTATATCCAGTCACTTAAAAAGATGAGAATCGCATGGTCTTAATTTCTCGCCAATTGGCATGTGTTTCAAATTCCTTTCATCAGAGGAAGTGGAGACCACAGATCATTTTCAATTTGTCCTAACCTTTTTGGTCAGGTGGCTCACTTGTTGCTCCTGAGCCGGGCTACTTCCGGTGGCAGTACTGGAGCCTACAGAGGGCCTGCCCCAGCATGCTGTGCTGCCTCCCCTGCTGAGCCACAGGATGGCTCTCTCCCTGAAGCTCTTTGTGGGAATGACATACATAACATAGCCAGTCTCAATTCTAGCAGAACTTTTCTTTTTAGCAGAATTGTCTAATATTCATAGTTTAACAAAAAGGTAAACATCATATCAAATCATTCTGTTTTTGAGAAATTCTACTTCCAAAAGAAGCAAATTGCACCCCTTTCTCAGCACATTTATTGATATCACTATGGTCAGATGTAAGTGGTTTCTCTTATGATGTAAAGATTACTTTCATAACAGAATGACTACCTTTATGTGAATGCTTTTAATAAACACACCAAAAGATTTTATAGTTTTAAAGATGAGTGGAAAACAAAACCTTACTAGGAGTAAGAAATATAACTGAAGTCACAGGTGGAGTGCATTGTAGGGCTAAGGGAACCAAGAACCTGGGAACCACATGTGCATAACGAGCAGTCGGTTAATTTTGTAAGCCCGGCCCAAGAAATAAAAGCAAAAGAAGAAGAAAATGCGACTAGAAGGTGGAAATAAAGTTAAGAAGAAACCATAAATGCAAACAAGTCGATCCCAGTGGCATCGCTAGCAATGCTCCGGAGGCTGAGTCCCCTGCAGCTGGTGCCACACAGACCATGGGCATTCTTGTGTTTACTTTCTCAAACAAAACAAAACAAAGCACCCACAAAGGCATTCTGTTGGTATGCTTTATTTGTAATGCACTGAAGTAACCAAGCATCATGTCCTTGACCCCTTGGTGCTTTGGTTTGGATCTGGAGTGACCCCTCAAAGTCTCATGTATCTGGATGTGGCGAAATACTAATGTGCTTGTAAGAGGTGGGGCCTGGTGGGAGGGGCTGGACACTGGGGCTTGACCCAGAAGGTGCAGATCACTGGGGGAGCACTGGGACGGTAGCTCCACCCTTCCTCTTTTGCTTGGCTTCAGGTTTGCAAGGCCGGGAACAGCCTTTCTCGTGTTCTTCCTCCTGCTGTGTACTTTTACCATTGCAAGCTGCCCAAGTATGCACTGTGACCTTCTGGAACTGTAAGCCTAAAGAAGTCTCTACTCATTTAAATTTTGGATGTTGGATATACTGTCCCAGTAACAAGAAAGAAACTAAGACACTTGGTCAGGCTAGCCTGTGTCTTTGGCAGTGGCCGAAGGCTCCCCCAGGGGCTGGCATTACACTGCTCCTGAATCACGGGTCTCACACTACTGCTAGGGCACAGCCCTCTGGAGACCTGACCAGGGTCAGCACCAGTGTGCATATTTTACTATGTGACCTCCTTCTGATGAGCCAGGGGCAACCATACCCACGCTGTGTGACTGACGTATTTTTTTTCTCTACCAGTTTCTTATAAACCCAGGCGGAGGCAAAGTGTGCAGATGGAGACAGGCATATTCAATGCTACTTTGTGTAAATTACCTCTAAACAGATCATTGTGGTCCATGCGGACAACCCAGTGTCTGTCTTGACAGTGAATTGTAAGTAAGATGCCCAGCAGCCCAATTTATTTGAGGAAGTTCACTCAGAATGCAACGCGCAGGTAATTTTTCCATCAGAAACATTGTACTCAGTGATTCTAGACAATCAAGGCTGTGTATGAGTGATAATCCCCTAGTGGAAAAAGTGGCTTTTGGTGTCCAAAAACGACAATAGCATTATTCAGTTATGTGTGTTGTTAACTATTCAGAGGTAAGAACTCAGAAGAGTTATTTTTTTTCTAAAATGAAAATGAGCCGAAGGCTGAAAGGCACATGAAATAGAAAAATATTACTACCTTAAGGTCTAGGATGCACCATAGTGAGTTCTCCTATATAGATAACGATTATGTTCTTTAAATTCTAATTTTATATGAAGTTTATGTTACACGAGTGAACACACCGTTTACCTTTCTAGTTCAGTTTGTTGCCAAAAAGTCACCCACTTACCTTTATGCATGTATTATATATAAGCATCTGCTGCCAGATATTATCTGTAACTTTTGCTTTAAGTTAAATATCCTTTTGGGTTCCAGAGAAGTGTGCATCTTTTGAATTAAGAGTAGATAAAAATATTTAAGAATGATTTTAATATTGACCTATTTCAGACTCTGGGACATTTAACGTCAACAACAATAATCACTAAACATTTCACAAGGGCTTGTCAAGATTTAGTTGTTTGATCTATAAAAGAGGGGACCATGTCTGTCTCGTGATGTACTGTGGAGATTAACTGAGGGGCACGGCTCACCCAGGGCCATTTTAAATGTGAGTCCAATGCTTTTTTCTTTTTAGAGAGCTGTAAGTGTGAATATGTCTCATATATTAGTATACTTACGCATGAGCATTCTATACGTTTGTTTATTTATACTAATCTAGTCACTTATTTTGTGTATATAATGGGATTTAGGACCTATTCCTGAAGTTGTAAAGTTTTATTTGCAATTTATCCCTGACATCATTATTTATGAACCTGCTGACACAACGTGAAAACAAGAACAATAACACCCTTTTCAAATAGCAAACTCTCTTCCCAAGTAATAATATGTTTCTTAAGCTGAGGTGGGTGGTTACTGGATCTGTGGAAACTGGCAAATATAAGGCAGGAGATACACAATGGGGGAATCTAAAAGGTAAGTCCCGCCCCTGAGAGTGGTTAGGTATTACTTTACTAGCAGAGACTGCTAGAAGATGATTCTTCATCACATTGCTTTTTTCAAAAAAAGTTTTCTTCTTCCACTAATCACTTTTGAAATGTGATTATTTTCTTGTACCAGAACTTTTTTACATTATTGTACACTGAACCTGACTTTCCATTTTCATAGTAAAATTGCATGATTTAAAAATATGCAGTTAAAAATAAGGCCATATTTTATTCTCTGAAAGAAAGAGTCAGCAACCAGTATAATCACAAACATACTGACTCCTGCCTGAGAAGAATCCACCATGACTCTCCTTTGTTTAGGCTTTGAACTCATTAAATTATCAAATGAGGACATCTTTAAAGTTTGTACAAGGCAGGATAATGTGGTTAGTCACATTAGTTGGTATTATTGAGCCAAGTGAGTTATAATATCATCAAGCATTCTTTCTTCTTAAATTAATGACACTTTTATTCCAAAAGTAAGAGTAGCCACTGTAAAGCATTATACACAAAAATGTTAAAAAACTGATGAGAAATCATAAAAATAGTTTAATCCATAATTGTCATTATAACCTAATTTTAATACCAGCTATATTTCCTATAGACATTTCCTATGTGTGTATAAACATACATACATACATACATACATACATAGCTATATTTGCATATATTAATACAAATTTGTATATATGTATGTATTTTTATCTCTTCTACATTTTAAAATCATCTTTGTTTTGAACTTATATACTCTGCCTATCATTTCTACTTAAAAAGTTATAATCATTTGGAAACTATTCATAACAGTAAATTAGGGCTTCTTTGAGTCAGGCATGAACCGTTGGGCCACTGATCTGGTAATCTGACCTCCCAGACATTTCTGTCTTATCTTTGAATATACATATATATGCACATTTTTGTAAGTTTTTGTATCTTTGCACACAGTTTCCTACTTGGCTTTCTTCATTTAACAACATGCTGTGAATCCCTTTCCGTGTTCACACATAGATTTATTATTTCATTGTCTCAAAAGGCCCCAAAGTGTTTTATACTTGAATATTATCTACTCCATTTTAAAAGGAGCTACAGAAATATGTTCAATGTTTTGTCTCACCCATTGTATTCCATTTTGGAATCTCATGAATTCTATTCATTATTTGCTCATTTCTAGCTATCCCTACTGCATTCCAGCTGTTAGCATAACTGAATGGGTGGGGGGGAGTGGAAGAGAAAGTAAAGATGATTAAGATGGCATATACACACATCTATATCTCTATATATACACCAATTCCTCAAGTTAGATATAATTATTATATATCGCTAGCATATACTAATAAAATAATCAGGAGAAAAATGCAATAAAATTGAAATTGTTTGGGAAATAGTACACAAATTCTAAGTTGGGGTTTTTCTGGATCAAATGTGAAATGGTGGGTCATGGATCTGATATTCTGACTACTCAGAGTCTTGCTTTTGAATCCTGAGATGTATTCTAGAGAGTTTAAAGCTGTGGGCAACACTTAACTAAATGGCAAAGTCACTGGGTTATGGTTAGCTATATCACTGACCTGAAACAAACTTAAAAAAATTTATTATTTTACTTTCACTCTTTGCTTGAAAAAGACAGTTCATCTAATCAGAAAATTAGTAAGCTTTTGGGCTACGACGCAAGTATCAGATAACTTGCAAATGTCTAAATGCAATTACTTAATCAGACTGGCTTTAGACATTGAATAATTTAGAAGAAAATTAAGCACTTTGGCTTTAGTCTTAAAAAGAAAGTTAAATATCTGTAGTACACAAAAATTCAAGTTTATCTGACCTGCATGTCACTCTTAGTGTGATTCATTAGAAAGAATTCACTGTATGGATCATATTAATTTAAGTTTCATTTTTTTAAAAATTTGAGATAATGATTTCTATCTCACATGTTGTGGTAAAGATAAGGTAGGATAAAACTAATGAAATAATATAAGGCTGTTTATAGAAATAATTGTTATACAAGTTTAAGGTAATATTATTATATGATAAATAAAAATAACCATTCAGTATTTTATATATACATATAGTAGAGATATGCAAAAATTTTTATACACACTTGTGAACTTATGAGTATAATGACCAAGAAAAGGGAAGATTAGTGCCCTGGCCATGTGCTTAGTTGGGGTAGTTCAGGACTTTAGAATCTAAAATGCCTTCCTTGTTTTACTGATGGCTTTCACAGTAACCTTGAACATAACCAAATTCACCTCCAATACAATAAAGCAGACTCAGAATTTATGCCAAAATCCCCAGCTCAGGAGGCAGTGCCAAGGACTAGCCGACTGGGTTGAATTCCTTCCTTTGTCTACTTGATGGACTTCTAATAAGTGTGACATCAGTTATCCAGAGGTGAGAGAGGTGAGAACTCAAGCACTTAATTAATCGAATTGTAATTTCTATTAACTATTCCACTCTGAAAGTGGGAACATTTTTAAAAGGGAAAAAAAGATTAGGTTGGCTACAATGAAAAGATGGTTTCATAAAATTTGAAAATGTCACACAAAAAGTTAAATATTAATTAAGATTTAAATATTTTCAATAGTTGAAATGTGTTCCAAGAATGTACATCTCTAGCAGATATAAATCTTAGTTCTGCATATAATTTTCAGGGACAATTAAAAATTCACTGAAGTGCACAAGTATTAGCTATTAGCTTATGATTAAGCATGTATTCTTTAAGAATCAACTAACAACAAACAGATCCTCAAACATTTCCAAGTTTGTGCTTCTTCATTTTTGCCACTTTAGTTTACAAAGTGCTTTTTTGTTAGGTTAGAGATTTTCATCTTTGAGCTTTTCTCTCAACCCCTTTTGCAGTTTCACCTTCCCAAAACAGAGGTAGTGTAGCATCCGCTGACACAGGTGGACCCTGGGACCTTTCGGACTGATGACACCTAGGTTTTCACCTTTTTATTACCTGCAGGACTTCAGAGAAGTTGTTTAAACTCAGTGCCTTCATAGCAAAAGTACTTTATGTTATTTTCTGCTGAGGACTAAAAGTTGTAATGTACCGGGCTCATGAGAAGCAGTAAAACATGGTAGAGATATAAAATTCACATCCAACGTCATTACCAATTGCTTCTGACCCAAACGATAGTGTCACAATCAGGGAGTATCTTCCTTAGCGAAACAGAAAGGGAAATTCACCACAAAACATTTCTCTTAATTTTTTACTTTATGAATCAGTTTGAAAAATATAAATTCTTTTGTTTGTAATATTGATTCTTGAGAGCTTGAAAAAGGAACAAAGCTTCGTTTTCAAATTTAAGTGAAACGATACAAAGGATCAGTTTTTCCACTTCACAATGGTTTCATCAGAACACGAGAAGGTCATGTTTTGGAGTGCCTGCTTTGAGCAATTAATAGGAATGGCCATCCTAATCTTAGAAACTCCTTTGAATTAGTTGTGCACACTACGCTTTTGTAGATGGGAAAAATGAATGGCAAGAGGCCAAAAAAAAGTTACTCAAGGTCACATAGGACAAATGGGAATTCGGATTCACTATGCTGTATCATATGCTTCTCAGATAGAACCACTTTGCAATAAATCAGACTTTGACTGTTTACGCATGACTTAGGCAGAAAGCAGTTGTTTTTGCTGGGAATGAGTAATGATTTATACAGAAAGAGATAATTGAGTGGCAAGCAACGCACGGACATGATTTCTGCTGTTCACTTGTCGTATTACAGAATAATTTTTTCTTCTGACCCCATAATTATTGTGTCCCTAGCTGTGTAAAGAAAATGCTTTCTGTTAAGTGGTTGCTGTCCTTTCTGTGACTTAGAGGGCACAGTGGACAGGTGTAGGTGCAGAAGATACAGGCGAGTTTTCTTTAATGTCAGAGAATATATTTTTCACTCTACCCAAAAACATTACAATTCTAAGGTTAGGGAGCCTTAAGATTTGATTCTGCAGCTGAAAATCCTAATGAAACCTAAAGGTAGATTTTCTAATTTGCTTCAAACTGGTAAAAACCACTAGGTAGATTCTCAGAATCTCTTGAAGGTAGGTTCCAGTGCCTGCAGGAATCAAGTGACATATTTCATAGCTCATTTGTCAAATTCTTTTTTGATTCTTCTTCCTAAATTGATGTGTCCAGAAACATTGGGCCCAGGACCATTTGCGGGTATTATATATGACATTACTGATTGTGAGGATTATATGTAAATAATTTTTTAGTTTTTGTATTGGTTTTAACTCACCATGAGTCCTTTGTAAAGCTTTGCTATTGACTTACCATCGTCTTCAACAGAGAAGTAGAAGATGTCTCTTGTCACATTACTGCCTTTGTTCAAGACATAGCAGATCTGCATGTTATCAATGTCAGCTGCAAAACAAAACAATCCCCCCACAGAAAACATCACACATGCTATAGTAGCACAATATAAATGGGGATATTAACAACTTTAATGTTTTAATTGGGTGTGGAGATACTATAATAAATTTTAAAATAATGATGAGATGAGCATGAATCGATCTGCTTCCTAAATTTGTAGTGGCAAAAAAAAAAAAAGAAGAAGAAGCAGGCAGGCCAAGAGGAGGAAGGGAAAGAATTGTAACGTTAACATGATATATACGTGCACATAATATCCAAGCTCAATGTAACCATTGTGTATTTCACATAAACACCAATAGAAACACCAATGAGAAAAATACACAGAACCTTCTCACAGTGCTAACGTGTGCATGGTCTCTGGGATCATGCCCAACAGGGTGCACATTCTAGTTATGAATGTTTTACAGCATCCTGGCTGTCCATGGGCAGCAAGGTCTATCTGGTTTTGAGCCTTCTGTACAAGCAGACAGCTTGGTGTACTGATGGCTACTCAGGACCTCTGTGCCAAAATGAATTTAAATAAGAATTAATGGCTCCATCTCAAGAAGGAAGAATGAAAAGACGATTTTTGACTTTTCTTTTCATTGACTGTTTTCTTGGGGTTTTAAGATTTTTCTTGGATCTGTAATTATATTTTTATATTGGAAATTATTAGCACTTTATGGCTATTTGTTTATTTGGGTGGGAGGGGGAATTAATGAGAACAATTCCTACAGAGCCTTGAAGTATTTCATTTGGTTTAGAAGCAATTCTGAAAATGTAATGAGCTATTTTTTAAAACACCCTCCACAAACTTTACTTCAAGATTATATCTCGATAGTAGGCATTATATGGGAAAGAGTTGATGTATCTTTTTTTATATCTCATGCACAGAACTACCTAAAGAGGTCAAGACAGTGGATTAAGCAGCCAAGTGACATCAGATGTCACATCGCTTGAAAGCAGAGGGGCCAGTCTTTCATTCAACATTAGTGTTAACACCAAATGTAACAGGAAAGCGGCCTTTAAAGCATAGCCCCTCCCATATATAGGTGAAATTACACACTAAAAACATGCAGAATAAAAACTTAGCCAAACTTCATATATCAAGCATCATGTTAAAAAAAATCTACACATTTACAAACCATGTAAAGTCTTCCTCAATGTGTTTTTCTTAATATTTAAAATCAAAAACATATTATCAAAGTTAATGCAAAATTATCATACAATATTCCAGTGAAGCTGTCCTCCTCTGCTTTGCAGTTTAGCTATAATTAAAAACTTTACTAAGTGCCAATGGGTTCCTGCTAAACGGGCATTCTTATGAAATAGCTGTAAGTGGATTTGTTGCTCTTTTTGTTTTCAGAATAATTTCGCATTCCACTGTATCTCGTTAGACCCAGATCTTACAGCAAATGACCTGGGGTCAGAACAGTTTTTAGATCTGTCCCACTGAAGGAGAGAGACGCAGTAAGGAAGAATGAGACTAACCTTGTGAAAAGACATGAGCGCTCTGGTTCCCAAGACCAGTGTTGATAATGAAGCCATGCAGTGGGCCTCTGGTCACCTCATACTTCAGGAGCCAGGGTGGACTGTCCTGATCTTCTGCTTTTAGAGACTTGCTGGTAATAAGGAAGCCGATATGTCCCGTGTGAAGGTATCTTAAAGCCGAGGCACCTCTGTTGATGGCAATGTTGGGGGGCCTGTTGTCAACAGAGGTTATCCGGATTGTCATTACTTGTGGTGTGTGTGTCACAGGGTGAGTGCCATCTGTCACTGTGAAGGAGAAACTATCTTCAGTGGTCTCACTGCCATCATGCCAGTAGCTAATGAGGTTCTCATGCAGGTCTTGCTTGGTGAAGGTAGTAACAGGATGGCTACCATTAAACAAGACCCGTCCATGAACAGGGCCCTGGATCACGGTAAAAAGAATAAGACCATCTGGAGTATCCTTGTCTTCCACGGTTAATTCAAAAGGTGTGACCAGTTTGCTGCCTCCAGCCGGCAGTTTTAGTTTATGGACAGTCAAGATAGTTTTCTCATTGTCCGCGTCTGTGATGCAGATTCGGAACATTCTGAAAACAGGGCCGTTCTCATCAGTCATTCTGAGCTCAAATCTGTCCTTCTTTATCTCACCGCTTGACACGCGGACGTAGGATATTTTGTCGCTAGCCAATTGAAGCTGAGTGAAAGCAGCAATGGGCTCCCCCTGCTGGTCAGAGCTTTCCAAGTGGCCCAGGCTCGGAGCTCTTGTGAGGCTGAAGTTAAGTTGTTCACCAAGGCCGAGGATATCAGTGGTGTCAAGCAGTTCCGTGGTGAGGGTCACTCTGCTGCCCTCCATCAAGGTAACCTCTTTCATGACTACCTCAGGGAAGTCTCTGTTCAAGCTACCAATGGTGACATAGAAGTAATGGTCTCTTAGACAGTTAACTCCATCTGTCACATCAAATTTGATAAGATCAACAACCCCTGCTTGGCCTGTGTGGATGTAACAGATGAGGCCTGTGTTAATTTCATCCTGGGTAAAGTTCATTCCCAGAGTGATGTTGCTTCTTATTTCTCCTCCAGGTTTTCTCAATCGCTGTAGAAGACCTTGTTGTGGCTCGTAACGAAGGACAAAACTGAGGCTCTTATCATCTGAGTCAAGATCTGTGGCTTTGAGGACCTGATTTGTGATGGCCTTAGAGTGTCCCACCTCTATTTCCAGCCCACTGTTGATGGCTAGCTCAGGGGTTTCATCGTTCACCAGGATCACCACAATGGGTACCTTTGTATGGGTGGTGTGCTTGCCATCACTCAGCCAGACCTCAAAGCTGTCCTCTGTGGTCTCTGAGTCATCATGCTCATACACAATGGAAGAAGCCTCCTGTAGCTCCTGCAGGGTGAAGCTGAGGGCAGGCTGGCTCCCTGTGACCAGCTGCTGTATGATCCGTCCGTGCTGAGGGAGGGCTGTGAGTTGAAAGTGAAGCTCGTTTGGTGGCACATCAGCGTCTGCTCCTTTGAGTAGTGGGGTGTCTATGACTAGGCCCATCCCTTCTATCACCACAAACTCCTGGGCAAATATCTCAGGCTGCTCATCATTGGTGGGTAAGATGATTATTGGGAGGAAGACATTTGGGGAGAAGCTGATGCCATCAGAGCAGTAAAATATGAACTGATCTTCTCGTGGCTCTACTCCCTTGTGGATACTCTGCACGTAATTGATATGCCCCTCGCGGACATCCCTGATGGAGAAGGCACTGATGGGGCTACCAGCCCGTGACACTTCTGAACCAGGAGCTGCTGCAGTGTTTTCTAGGTAGCCAGACGCTGGTTGCCCTGTCATCGTGCATAGTATTTCATCTGGGGGAGTGTCTACATCTTCAATGTTGAGATGTTGTAAGACCAAAGGACTCTTCCTACCTTCATAGACAATGAAAGGCTCCCCCACTAAGACAGTGGGGGGCATGTTGTCCATCGGAAGCACAGTCACTTGCACCTTCACCCTCTCTACTATGCTGTTCCCCATTACCCAGTGATAAGGTTCCTTGGAGACGACGAGGCTGAAAGCATCATACTGCTTTTGGAAGCCCACTTCACCTCCAGTGTGGATGTAGGCTACTGCCCCATTGATGAGTTCCTCTTGGGTGAAATGATCTGTGGGAAAGCCATTCACCAGAATAGTGCCCAATTTGGGGCTATCCTCCACAATGAAAGACAGCATCAAGTCATCTGTGTCTTTTCTACCATAAGTAACATCCATGGTGATTTTAGTGGTTGTATGTTCTTGTATATCTATGTAAATACTCAGTAATGAGCTACCTGTGATGGAGATACTGGGACTTCTGTCAGCTACAGTGGGAAGCACAGAAATCTTGACAGTGATGGGTATATGGTGCACCCCGTCACTTACCTCCAGATGGAAGATATCACTGGTCGTCTGGTCTCTGCTATGCTGGTAAGAGACATTCCCATTAATAATATCAGCTAGTATGAAAGACTCCCCTGGAACCATCCATTTTTTAAAGTACTGTAAGTGACCATGTTGGGGACCCCAGACTAATATGAAGACTATTTGGTCAACATCTGTGTCGGGGTCTGTAACTTCCAGCTCATTAGTGCTGAGGATAAACCTATCTCCCTTTAAGACAGTAAAACCTCTGTTGGTGACTTTCGGAGGCTGGCTGTCTACAGGCTGCAAAATTAACGTGAAGATGCCGTGCACAGGATTGCCTGCAGCATCCTTCACCTGGTAGGTGAATTGTACAACCCGAGGTACAATACCCAGCCTCTTCTGTGGGGGCTGGTAAGCAAGCTTGTGGTGATTTATTTGGGCCTGAGTGAAATGCGTGATGGGTATGTCTGGTGAATCAATAAGCACAATACTCCCAGCTTGAACTTCGTGGTAGCTATCTATGTCAGTTGGGGGTGTCAGAAGGGTGTACCACAGATTCTGTTCATCTGAGTTCTGGTCGATGTATTGGAGGAACTTTTTCTGGAAAGGAGTGAGCTGATATTCTCGCACAGTCATTTGTAGGGTAGTTCCTGGATACAACTCTGGACTCAGTGTATCCACTGGCTGGACCTTGATGGTGAAGAAGTGCTGGGTGGACAGATTTGGTGGGTCGTGGTCATCCTCCACATGGAAAGCTAGGGAGGCCACTACAGACCGAGGGCTGTGTGGGCCAAGATGGCAGCAGAAGAGTCTCCCTTCTGTTATGTCTTCCTGCAGCCACTCAGTCACCACCATCTCATAGAGCCCTTCCTTTTCCACATAGTGCCAGTCAGTCTCCAGAGAAGACACAGGTGGTTCAGCCTGCCGCAACAGCATTTTCACCGGGTGCTGGCTTGGGTGGGAGGAATCAGGGCCCAGATCCCACTCTCTCTCTTCTCTCTCCAGGGGCTGGTCCTCCAGCACAAAGCGGATGGTTGAGTCCTCAGAATCACGATCAATAGCACTCAAGGTGAAGGGGTAGATCTGGACCACCTGCCCTTCCATCAGTGAGAGACCTGCGTTGGCACTGACCGTTGGTGGCTCATCATCCACAGGTATGATGGTGACGGGGAGGAGAAACTCCACCTGGTGGTGCCCGTCCTCCATCCGGAGGACGATGTTGTCACTGTAGGTGTCACTGCCGTCATGCTGGTACACCACTCGCCCTGCTACCAGTTCCGCTGGTGTGAAATACTTCCACCCAGTGGGTTTTCCAAGCACCACCAGCTGGCCGTGTCTCAAGCCCCTGACTGCAGCCATTTTCACCCCTTCCAGGTTGTCTTGGTCACTGATCTGAAGATCATGGGCACTGGACAGGGGCACTGATTCACCTTCAAAAAGCAGCAGTCCCCTGGTATAGCTAGCCACAGGGGCCAGGACATCCGGGGGCTTCGCCACCGACAGGACAGCAAAGGAGTCTGAGGTGGCGCCATCTTCATCGACTGCCTCTAGCTTCAGCTGGAAGGTGCGATCCGCTGTGGAGCTCTCTGTGGGGGGCCGGTAGGCAATTTTTAGCTCCCGCAGCTCCTGCTGAGTGAAGAAGGAGACAGGGAGGCCCAGGGGGTCGTCAGTGCTGATCACACGGCCCTGCGGGCCTGGCTGCCCTGGCGGGGCCACCGGGGCATTAAGGATGTTGAAGACCAGGTCGTCAGCGCGGGACTCTACGTCCTCCGCAGCCAGCGCGTCAGGGGTCAGGGCTGTTAGCACCAGAGGGGGGGCCTCCACCATCATCAGGGCGGCGGGGCTGGGCCTGGGCGCTGTGTTCTCGGGTCCCTTCTGGATTCTCACTAGCAGCTGGAAGTGCTCACGGACCAGCACCCTCCTTGACCCAGCGCCTCCGCCCTGAGGCCCCAGGAGCTCCACCATCATGGGCACATGGTCCCTGCTGGGCCAAGAGGTGGTGGTGTGCTGGTATCGCACTCCAGCCTGGATGAAAGCGCCGCAGTCCACCGACCTGGCTCTGGGAAGGGGCGCGCCCCTGGAGTCCACCAAGCGCCCATACTTGGGCAGCTGGCCGCTCAGGTGCGGAAGAGGGGTGAGCCTGCACCTGCGGGGGGCGGCGATCCCGGACCGCAGGGAGCGGAAGCCCAGCACCCTGCTGTCGATGGCGCGGCTCCAGCCCCGCGGTTTCAGTACAGTCAGAGGCCTGTTGCGTGTCACCAGCTGCAGCCGGGGGAAGAGCACGTCCACCGCCAGCGTGAAGGGCAGCACCCGCGTGGAAGCCGGGCCGTCGTGGCGCAGCTGCAGCAGCACCCGCGCGCTCCGGGGGCCGCGCGAGCCCGAGTGCGTGAAGCGGACCTGGCGGGCGCGGAAGGCGCAGGGGAAGCGGCGCGGGGAGAGCGCGCCGTGCCGCGGCGGCAGGACGGCTAGCACCGTCACCTCGCACTGGGCTCCCGGCTGCGCTCGAATCACCAGGTCCCGGAGCGGGTCCAGCCAGAGCGAGCGGCCCAGGGGCACCCGGAGTCCGGGGTTGGCCATGAGGACGCTGGGACCCTCGGGGCCGCCGCCACCAGGTGCTTCCCAGGTCGGCAGGTCGCGGGCCGGACGAGGCTCAGTCCCACTCGAGAGCACCTGTCCCTGCAGCGCGCGACAACTCAGAAGCAGGCAGGCGAGCGCCGCCAGCCGAGGGGGCGCTTCAGAGCGGCGCGAGGAGGCCCCAGCCATGGCGCCGGAAGGGACCCTGGCGTGCAGGTGCAGGTAAGGTCCTCTATCCAAACAGGGGCTCGCCCAGTCGCAGGTGCCCGCAGCGGAGTCGGTGGCTGCTGTCCATTCGGGAGCCGAGGCGTGGATCTAGCAAGAGCAAGTGGCGGGACCTCAGAGGCTGCGGCGGCGGCAGGTACCAGTCGCGGGGACCGGGACCGCCCCGCCCCGCCGCCGGCCCGCCTCGCCCCTCCCTCACCCGCCCTTCCCAGCCCGGCCCCGCCCACCCCAGCCCCGCCCCGCCCGCGTCCCAAACCTCTTCCCTCCGTGTCAGTGCTGCGCCGGGGACACACTGCTTTTGGATGCATTCATCCCGGCTCTCCGTTTTTCTGTTCCAGTAGACAGACATCATCCCTCTTCCTCCCCCGACAGGTGTGTCCCGACCCCCCCCCCCCCCCCCCCCCCCCCCCCCCCCCCCCC
>PVKB01004897.1:0-51014 GCA_004027205.1 Ctenodactylus gundi | reverse complement strand
CCAAAGCGCAACAGCATGTTACCGGTGTTTTAATCAATGAGTCACGCAGAGCGCTCAAGTGCTGGTCAGCTAACTTCCATTTCCTTAGAACCTGTTTTCCGTATCTGACCAACGGAGACGGTATGACTTTATTAGACCTGTTGTTTCCTGACGACTTTCTTGGTAGAACAATACATAGTAACCAGAGGCGAGCAAGCACTGAAAATGCTCCACACAGATGCTTGGATCGATCTCTGCAAATCAGTCTAACACCAGAACTGAGTACTGACTCGCCTCCGTGGGTGGAGCGTTAGGCACAGGCACATCTTAATGTTTTAAGTATTAGAAGAGCCCTCTTAATCAAGGTGCAGAGTAATTCTTGTCAATAAAATATTAGTTGATGTGCTTCCTTATTTGATTAATGTAAGTGTGATAGACATTTTGTTGACAGTAAAAATAAAAGACTGTAAAGTTGTATTGATACCCGTAGCCTCAAGGGGAAATAAATCTGTAGGGTCCCATCCCCACAGTTATTCTTTTATTCTTTTTTTTTTTTACAGTGTTGCAAATGTTTGTTTAGTTGATGTTAGCAGCTGGACAACAGCAGCAGCGGGTTGTCTGAGGAAGAATAATGTTCCAGTAGCTTGAACGAGTTAATTATCTAAACAATAAATGTGCATGTCCAGCCGTGAGATGCTGTGTTCTATGTCATCCTGTGGGGTAGGACACTAGGTCACCTCGTCAGTGCACACATTTGGTCATGTAACAGCTGGAAGAGATAGGATGCTTAAAATAGTGTGGGCTTAGCCTCAAATTATGCAATGTTACTCTAGCACGTCCAGAAAATATTATTTAACAATGTATTCTTAATTGAAACACAAGTAAAACTTCATTACAAACATAAGAAGCATTATATTTTATGTCTTGCCCAAAGGATGACTTTTTATAATAGGACATTTCTTTGTTTGTAGATACTGACTTTTACCAGATATTATGTTCTTGTTCAGGTGGGTGCTGTTGCCATCAGAGGCAAAGACAGAGGTGGGCAGCTGAGGCAGCAGCCAGCTGTCTGTATATCCTTACCTCTGATCCTTCTCCAGCATGCGTCCTCTGCCCCCTTCCTTGTCGTCCGGCGACTTGGAAGCCCTCTCTCTTATTTCATCATCTCCTGCTTACACTCCACTTAGGACACTTCAGTCTGGCTCACACCAACAGAATCTTCTTGCGGCACAATCAGATGGCCCATGTTGCCACACCCTTCTAGTTCTCGGAGTGTCGCTTCTTCAGGAAGTCATGTCCATACGGCCCCCCTCTATGCTCTGGGTCTCTGTGTGCAAGGATGTATCCTTTCATGCACCAGGTGATTACTGTCTGTCTTCTCCACTAGCCTGGAGCTCTGTGAGAGCAGGAAACGTGCCGTGACTACAGCTGATGCCTAGTGTTTGTGCTAAGGACTGGTTGGTAAGAGGAATGTTGTAAGAGTTTGTTGATTGAAAGAATGAGTGGAGAAGTGAAGGAACATGGGAATAGCAACTGCCATACCATGAAGTCTAGGAGCTAAGCAGAAGGAACCGGTGCAGGTGAAGGATAGCTTCCTTCCTGGAACCTCAGAATAGGCCAGTTCATTGGGGGATGGTATCTGCTCTGTTTATAGAATGCAAACATAATTCTTAGCCAACCATTTATGTTATCATTATTTTCCTACAGGGCAATTTTTTTTCACATTGTGCCTGTATATTACACCACTCTAAATTTATCCTTTGAACCTGAATTACATGTCACATCTGTCACTGAGCAGGGAGAAAAGGAATTACAAACTGTACAGTATGCTCACAGTTTCCCAAGCTCTGTATTGTGTGATTCCTGCAACATCCCTGCAACGTGGTTATGTATCTTATTTCTAATTTATACTTGCTAATGGGTCTCCATTCATATGGCTGTTATAAGAATTAAATAGAGTTCTACACATAAAAAGCTTTAAATAGTGTCTGGCACACAGAAAGCACTCAATAAATGTAAGTTATAGAAAATTAAGATTTAGAGAAGGTAAGTAAAATTCTTACCCTGTAAATTAATTCTTCTATCACTTAAAGTGAGAGCCTCAGGGAAGGACTCTCCGTGGCCTTGGCATTCCAGGGGGACTTTCTGTCCTTCTCCTTTCCATAAACAATTGGCTTTGCCCTGAAATACATAGACTCAATGGCATCAAGTAGGGCACCATAAGGAGACAGTGTGTGCAGATATCCTGCATGTGCTTTGGCAAGGAGACAGCCCATTTCCAGAAAGGCTGTGTCCCGAGTTCAGGAGAACTGACCAAGAATAGGGACTCATGAGTGGTGAGGCTGCACAGCAAGGGCCCCTGCTCCTTCAGGTGACTGAATCCAATTGGAACTCTATGGAATTTATTTTCTTTTCCCCACTAGCTGGAGAACTGAAGGGTCCTGACCCTACGTAGCAGAGGATGAGTGCCATGAACCACAGACCAGGTTGCTTACAAGTGATTTGTTACAAGTGATTGGCTGGAGAAAAGGAGGCTGCAAATCAATACTTAGGCATCAAACGTCATAGTCCAGGATAGCCGCAGGTCAAAAACAAAACACAAAAGAAAACATGAAAATGTTATTTGGTGTCCGTGAAACATTTGTCACCTGTCAGACTGCAGCTTCAAGTGAAGCTAGATGAGTCAGGTCACACAGCCAGTCAGTGCCCACAAGGAATGCACAGTGGGGCAGAAGTTTCCTACCGGTCTCTCCCAGCTTGAGGAACGCAGTGGCTATAGCTCCACTTCGCTGATAGAACCTAGGTCAGCGTCTCCTTTGCTCTGGACACAGCAGCATGGGCACCATTATTCTCTGTGCCTCTACACATGACAGGAGGTAACCGAGGGCAGGCTGCCTTTAATGGAGCAAGGAGGAGATTCTCCACAAGACCAGCCCCACCAAGTTCATCTAAAACTTTCTCAGTGATCTGTTTCTAGTCATCCCATTGCTCGCATTCAAAGAAGAGTTTTAATGGCAATGTACACAGATACTGTCTGACGCTGAGGAAGCAGGCGGTGCGAGAGAGTAGGAGGAAGGCAATCAATACTTTGCTTGGCGTTGGGAGATGAGAGCTGGCACCTGGAAGAAAGGGGCATCCTTTAGGTTATACTGAGCACGTGATCTCTGCTTCTCGGAGCTTCCATTCAGGCTGTTGCGTCACAGGGAAACAGTAGGCAGCAAGAAGTGAAAACCAGGGTGACATGTGGGAGGCAGGAGAAGAAGGTTCTACGAGCTGCATTGGCCAAGGGCATAGCTCAGCAGGAGAGCACTTGCCTAGCAATGCAAGGCCCTGGGTTCAACTCCCCAGTTCCACATAAGCCAGGTGTGGTGGCACATGCGTGCAACCCCAGCACTTAGGAGGCTTAGGGAAGAGGACTGTCAAGGGTTCAAAGCCAGCCTGGGCTACATAATGAGTTCAGGGCCAGCCTGAAATATAGAGCGAGAACCTGCCTCATGAGGAAAAAAGCTGCTTCAAACTCCCTCATTCCTAGTGGAAAATAAGACCTTAGAGGAACAAAAAGTATTCTTCAGCAATAATTCATGACGTGATAAATGACCATTAGTTTGAATCTCTCAGCACAAAAAGACTTTTTTATTTCAAGGAAGAACACTGGAGACAATTTAAGAGTTAAGAGCTAAAAGGTTGAATTTTTCTAATCTGCTTCTAATGGGCTTGTTCTGTTTGTTGTGTGTGGAGTGTGCAGGCACAAGGAGTACTTAGTTCCTTCCAAATCATTATAAAGTTTGGAAGCAACAGTGATATTATGTAATTGACATTTTTTGGAGAACTCTTAGCTGAATCTGAACTCAGAATGGCTTAAAACCACTATTTTTTCATGTTATTTGGGCTTTTTGCTAATCTAACTTGATAAGTTAATAGGAAATCGGGTTTTTAAGGCCTTGTCCTACTTATTTGTGTGTAAATTTTGCCTAATAACGAATTATGGATTTTAATAAATCACTTTCCTCTCTTAATATTTGATTTGTTGCATATTCCAACTACAACTTAAGCACTATAATTTACTTACTTATTAAGATCAAGTCAGGACCTTCACACTGAGCAATGTCTTTAACTATTTTTTTTTTTTCTTTTTCAGATAGAATTTTGCTAAGTCACCTAATTGCCCAGATCAGCTCAAACTTGTAATCCTTCTGCCTCAGCCTCTCAGAGTGTTGGGCTTAATGGTCTGGTTCTAAACTTTAATGTTAAGCAAATTCTGTAGATGTATACTTATCAATTAGATAAAAAAGAACTTTTTAGGTTTTTTAAAAATTTGCTTTGGGTTTTTTTTTTTTTTGGACCCTTTTCAAGTCTTGGGGATCAATAAAGAAGTACAAAATATAAGTAGGAAATATGTGGCTGTTAAGCTGTGATCCTACCTCATTAAACATGTTTTTTTGAGTTTGTTATAAGCATTAGCAATATTTTACTGTGAAAATGACCAGGAACTATTGACTAGACATTCAAATAGTTTTTATAAATTAAACACTCTCAAGTTCTTGAGAAATGTTAGTTAAAGGGTGCAAAGTATCAGTTATGCAGGATAAATAAGTTCTAGAGATTTAAGGTACTTGATAAGTAGAAGTAATAATATTCTATCTACTAAAATATTTGGTGAATTTAATTTAAAATATTACAGTAAAAGATAGCCATTAACCCCTCTCAAAATACTTCCCCTTGCTTCCCTCTGGCCATTTTCTGAGGCAGTTTTGGAAGTCCTCTTTTGTGACTGTCTTTATGAGATGTGATCAAAAATAGAGTGAGCACACGCTACCACATGCCATCCAAAGGAAAGGCAGACTCGGGAAAGCATGGCATTGTGTTTGCCAGATTTACCATCTGGCAACTTCTGGCTCTTTCCCAGAGTCAAAGTGACTGTTATAAGTAAGCTTCTGAATTACATCAGAACACTGAGGCAGCAGTGACAACATTAACTAAAGATGCTTGCTAGAGAGTGTCTCAGGAAGTAGCAGGAGCAATGGGGTAATTTCAAAGTGGGAGGGGGAGGATTATAAGGGGACTATGGACAATGTGTCTTACTGTAGCTCATTTTCAAAAATTTAAATACATTAATTGTGTTTTCAAATCCAACCTCTTGAAATTTGCTAAAAGAATAGGTGCTATTACCTGCCCCCCTCCCCCCAGCCTTCCACACTCCTATGTGAGGTATTATGCACATGGTAATTAGTTTGATTGTGATTGTTTGGATCTGAAATGGCCCCCAAAACCTTGTGTTTAGAAAGTGATCCAATCATGGGGTTAATCTGTTGTTTTTCTGTGTTGCTAGGAGGTGGGATTTGGCTGGCACATGGCCTGAAGGATATATGCTAGCTCTGTCTGCCTGCATTCTCTCTCTCTTCTTCCTGTATGGTGCTGTGAACAGCTTTGCTCCACCCAGGCCTCCACGGATCCTTCCTTACTTATTGCCAGCCACATGTGAATGAACCCTACGTGACTGCAAAGGAAGCTGGGTAAAATGGCCAATTGAGTCACCCAGGGCAATTTGGTAACCACCTCACAGTCTCATAAGCACATTGAGCATGAAATAAGGGATCTTTATTGAAATCCTGGAGATTTTCATCATCTCTTAGAAAGTAGACCCACTCTTGCCATACCACTGCTCTGCATTCCCCACCTCTTTTAGGCACTTCAAAAATCCAAGCCAAAGGAAGGACCTGTTTCTATTTGAGCGGCATTAAAATTTCCTGTAATACATTACTTTGTAAAAATGCTGTGATGAATTTTCTGTGTATTTCTTTGAACCTGACTTTTTCTGTTTCCAGCCACTGTTCATGCCAAACCAGGTTTCACTGATGTCAAAATTAAAAGGCAGTGTGCTGTCTATGGAGCTACTGGTAAAGTTATCAGGACTTATCATAATTTCAGATGTACAAAGTTTTAAAACCTATGTTCAGAGCATGAGACAGGCATGTAAACAGATAATATTTGTGATAAATTCCTCAGTAGAATTATATACAAAGTATAGTAGTAAGATAGAAAAAGAAACTGCCTGTATCAGAGAGGAGGAAAGGGCTTAAGCTAAGCCTTGAAGAAAGAATATAAACTCACTAGGAAATAAGTGACAGTGTGAAGGCATGAGGCACAATTGTATAGGAGCAACACTTTTGGGTATAAGGGGACCCGGTATGCTAGAAAATATAGTCAGGAAGCCATGTTCTGATTTTAAGAATAAATGAGACCACCAGTCAAGATGGAAGCCAAGTAACAGCCCTACACAATGTCGTGGACCCACACAAAATGTTGAGAATATAGTCAAAAACCCCCTGTTCAATGTAGCTCGGACAAGGAGGAGCACCCCAACAATTGAAAAGAGGCCACTGGAAGGTCAGACGACCAAAACACATCAGCATCAGAGGTAAACACACTGGGCTCCTCCAGGCTGCCTCTAGTTTTTTTGTCACACAACCTGGACTTTCTTTCGTCACACACAAACTTCCTTAGGACAGCACTATTTTTAACGTTTTATTGTCTTTCATATAAGGGGCTTTTATTACACCAAATGTGTTCATTTATATCATGGGCTTATTATATCAGACAGGTTTCCTGATAATTCTATTGTATCCTGAATTTATTTATTGTTGTTTTTTTGGATTAAGTAGATACCTCTTTTCTTGACCCTCTGTGACATGGATTCCATGCACATCGCCTGACTTATCTCTGTCCACTTTCAGGGATAGTTGGGCCTTTAGCCATTGTATTCTTCAGGGTTCTGGTGCTGTAACAAATACCTCAGAAAACTAGTGTATAAAGATAAAAGGCTTATTTGCTTTACAGTTTTAGAGGTTTCAGTCTTGGACTCAATTTGGCAGCACATAATTGGAGGAGCTTGTGGCAGAGGAAAATCTCTTATCTCAGGATCTACAAGCAGAAGAGAGTTGGGGCTGGAGGAATAGCACAGCAGTTAGAACACTCAATTGGCAAGTGCAAGGCTCTGGATTTGATTCCCATGCAGCACGTAAGTTGGGTGTGGTGGTACACGCTGCAATCTCAGCACCTGGGAAAGCTGAGGCAGGAGGATTGCAGTGAGTGAGTTTGAGGCCAGTCTGGGCTACGTGGTGGGTTTCAGAACCAGCTTGGACTACAGAGCAAAATCTGAGGGGGGGGGGGGGAGGAAGAGAGGGAGAGGAAGAGAGTACCATTTTATAATCCCTTTCAAGGGCCCACTACAATGACCTAAAGACTTCCACTAGGCCCCACTGTAGGTTGTCCAGCACCTCTGTCTTGGCTGGAGACAGGCCTTTATTACGTGGGTCTTTGGTGGTGGTAGGGGGGGTGGTGCTTACATAAACCATAGCAGCTATGCTGAACTTTTTTCCTTATTGAAGGAAAGTCTTGTTATCTTAATTTCTGATTTGTAAATCAGTATCCTGCAGTATACAGTGTGACTGTCTTGGACAAAGTAGTGCCCACATCAAATGTCAGGAGTGCCAACACTGAGAAACATTGGTTTGGAGGGTAAAACAAACAATAGAAAAATAAATTTTCTGTTTACTTTTCCTTTTACTTCTACTCTATATTGCATATAATTACTAAAATTCTTAAGAATAATTTACAAAATGGAAAAGTAAAGACAGAAATCCACTTTTATTTTTCTTAATGCTAACTTATTTTATGAAAGTATACCAGGTAATATCTACCCTCTTATTAAAACCGCTCTGTCAACTCTTTGAGAGTCCTGGCATCCTGACCCATCGCATTTGTTCATACAGCAGCTGAGGATATCCCATCTGTAGGATTTGTTGAAGATGAGCCCCTACAGGGCTCTTGTCATTTTAAAATGAAGTGTTGTTTTGATATTTATTAGAAATTGAAAGAGTCTACTTCTGGCCAGAAAACGCTTCCCCCAATATACAATAGAACACTTCCAGAAACGAAGCCTGGCACCCAGGATACCGTCATACAGTGTGGTGCCGTACAAGTGTAGCTGGCAAATTTTGGGCTTGACTTTAAGGCAAGGCAAGTCTGAGAAGAGATGCCAGGGTGATTATTTTCAGAGCTGTCAAATTATTATTTATGATTATATTTGAATAAAGCATGGCCTGTTCTCTCACTTTATTCAGCCCCTATCTTATCAGAAAGGTCTTTCCTGTCTTCTCCATCTGCACAAAAATAGCAATACCCAGGTTCGCCTTATAATTCTCTCCTTTTCTCCAGGTAATTTTATTGCAGAATATTTATAATAATTTGACAAAATATATATTTATCTGCTTCATCATTGTCTCCCTTATTTTGTCCTACCATGCTATCAGCTACGTGATGACAAACTTTTGCTTTTGACAATCTTACACAGTAATAACACCCATTGCTTGCCAAATATTATCCTAAGAACTCCAGAAAGGCTTAAGCTTCACAACTCTAAGAAGTATATCTTATTATTACCCTCATTTTTCAGACGAGCAAGGTGACACCTAGAAAATTTAAGTAACTTTCCCCAGGTTGCATAGTTTGTCAGCAGCTGAATCGGGTTAGCAGTAGACCTTCTCATCCCCAGACCTGCGCCATCTACCAAGGAGTGGATTGTTGTGACTACAGCTCCTGGAGTACGGCTGACTCATTTAGGTGTCAAAAATATTGACACTTAATGTTTATCGAATAAGATGTCTTGACTAACACATATGAGAATTACCAGCTAGCATTTTGCCAAGTTATTCAGATTAACTTTGGAATACACAAGCCACAACTCTGCCATGTGGAGGAAGCTAGTGCAAGATCAAGATATAAACCCAGTTATCTACTATCTGTGGCAAGGGCAATAGATTTAAATAAAGTCTGTCATTAACAAAGTGGTTCTACTCATCAGGAAAACACCAAAATTTTTGAGAAATAATATCGGGACAAGAAGTGTTACCTACCTCTACATGAACATTACTATGTTATTGAGATAAATTAGTGAGGCTGATAAAAAATGCCAGCTATAAAGGAGACATCTATTCACACAGTATCTGCTTCATAACAGTCACCACTATTTTATTATTATCCAGTGTTGACACCAGGGTAGCTTGTTTTCATATACCGATGTGTAATCAGAGCCTATCAACACTGTGGAACACAGAGCTCAAGAGTAACTTTGAGAACACATAATAGTTAAATATATTTCTCTACTGGAGTAATTTTGAGAATAAAGTTTGTAAAGAATAAACATTTTAGAAATTAAAACAATTCTTAGTTGGAGTTTTAAACTATAAATCTATCGTTAATGCATCCTAAAGAGAGGGTAGACAGTAACCTAAAGGGATGTGTGCCGTGACTGAGAGGTGCCCGGTGTTCTCCCAAGAGGGACTGTGGGGGAACTCTGAACTCTCCTGGGTCTGTAACGAAAGGCTTCAAAACATCTCTGGGCATTTTTCCCATGCAGGAGAAGACGCTTACTCAAAACCAACCAAACAAAAAATAAATAAAATAAGACCTCCCCTGCAAAGGCACACACAAATAAATTCCATAAACCAGACAATTCATAACAAACATTTGCTGACTAAATATTAATGTAAAAATTTCTACCATAAACAAGTGATCCAAATGCAGACTGGGCTTATAAATGCATTTTGTGTCTGTGTTGGTGTTTCTTCTCACTGTAGCTTTTTGAGGAATTTTTGTGCGCAAGTGGGGCTCACTCAGGACCGCTGAACTTTGAGAGTTACACAGCTCAGTCACAGAAGAGCATGCATTTTTTTGAGCTTCTTTGTAATGTTCTTAAGAAAAAAACCCATCCATCAGTGATGATCTCATGTACTCAATGAGATAATTTGATGTACTGTCAGCATTGATTAGTAGAGTATCTTTTAGGAGATACCACGTCATAATAAAGCAAGAAAAGATAATGAAATATAAGTAGAAAATTGGCAAAAATAGAAAGAAATAAGAATCTGAAGAATACATAACAATATCACTGTTGACTTGTACTTTAAATTTATCTAGCAACTTCAAGGCAGTCAAAAGAAAGGGCATCACATAATTGATGAGTGGCAGGTTGAAAGAATTATGCTTGTTCTTCCTAAAGGGAAACATCAAAGAAAAATTTCTTCTTTTGAAATTGTGGTGATACAGTGAAATATGTAGCAGACAATTTAACAGTACTTCAGCACTGGTATCAACATAAACATGGATTCTGAGGTGTGGGCTGTAATTGCAAGGATGAATGCAACATGGTGTTTGCTGATAGAGTTTGGTGTCGAGATGGAAATCAGCACACACACATCTGGGAGGGAATGGCTTATGTTGCTTTTTAAATAATCTTCACTTAATGCCATTTGTCTTAGCCAGTGCTTTGGTATTCTTTTCATGGCAGTGAAGTAGCATTTCCTGTTCATGTTCTACAGGTTTTAAATAAATGAATTAATTCAAATATAAAATATTTGGAGAGAAATCAAACACTTCTAGGTACCCAACACTCAGAGGTAACAATGTAGATACTTGTTTGCTTCAGATTAAAAGTGTTAGAGGTAAGTCAGAAACCCTTCTGGTTTGGTGTCCAGCCCTTTTCTAAAAGCTTCTTCTGTAGAGAAGCAACACTATCCGGAAGCTGGTTTCTGTTCTTTCTGTGCACAATTTAAAAACTTTTGCCACATGTATGCTTTCATGAACAATGAATCATTTTATGATCTCAGAATTTACTGAAATGACAAACCTTGGTACATAATATTCTGTCATTTGATTTTTTTCATTAAGCATTTTTCTCATGCTTTAAAATTTAATTTCATGTCATTTCGAATAGATCTTATATGTATATGATACAAATGTTCTTCCATTTAGCAGAGTCCTGACCAGTGTCCCTAGGCTATAAAGTGTCAATCTTACCTGTTTAAAAAATGCATATCTTTTGTTTTTAAATAATTATTGTTATTGAATTTACCATCTCTTTTTAAATTAATTGTGCTGCTATAAACATAATTATGCATGCATCACAATAGTTTGTGGTCATCAATCCTGTTGAAACTATGCCCAGGAGGGATATAGTTATGTCAAATGTTATTTCCATGTTTAAACCTTACTTAATTTATGATTTCTTATTAATATAAGTATTAAATTTACACATTTTTTCTTTTCATTGTTGGTGGCAAAGGCAGCAATAACATTTATTAAATGTTTAACATGTCTGAGGAATTGTTCTATTTTTTAAATAAGAGAATAAATAAAATTACTACCATTTGTCAGTGAAGAAATTTAAGCCCTTATGTAAAGCAAAGCAAAACGAAACAACCCACAACAACAAAGTGAAAAAATTTCTTTTCTGAAGTCAGACAGTCAGCTAAGTTCTCTACAAATCTAGAAAGCAAAAGTCACGACAAAGTTTTGTCGCTTCTTCTGATCTTTCTGAATGTAGGTTATAGCCAAATTTAGTTTTTGTAACCCAAACAGAAACACTATAGCATTTCTTTCTGCTGACTTCTGAAGAGGAAATGTTGCCTTTCTTTAATATAAATAGTTATTTAAAAGATAGGAAACAGACAGAGACAGAAAGATGACAGAAGCAAGGAAGGATTGTGGCAGGTTCTGTGTATCTCACCCTTGACTGACATTCTACCACCCAGGGGGAAGCATACACCACTCTGAGCTTCCGAGCTGCACCCTGGACAACTGGGTATTTCCTATACATCATACATCCAAGTGAGGACATTGTGTTTTCCACCCCAGAACTCTTCACTTAGTGCTAAGAAGTCAAGAATCAGTTCCTGGACAAGTAATAAAGAAGGGACCATGTTCTGTCTTCAGTGTTAGTATAGAAAGGACACATTTCTGTAGGCACCTATCTGTGTTACTAGTATATGCTCTTTTCAAATCAACATAGCAAGACTTCCCTAGACAATCTGCATGTATCTTCCTTCCAGGACATTTGTATTCACCAAACTGACGGTAGCACAGTGGAACAGATATGACTAAGTAACTTGAAGGCCAACTAAGTTTATTTCCTAGAAATTGGACCTCATAGGCTTTAGTGAATTTTAAAATGTTATTACAGAGATTATATAAAACACCTTAAGGGCAATTATGAGAACAGTAAAAAAGAGAAAGTGAGAGCATGCAAGAGAGACAGAGACAGAGAGAGAGAGAGAGAGAGAGAGAGAGACAGAGACAGAGACAGAGACAGAGACAGAGAGACAGACAGAGAGAGAGAGAGACAGAGAGAACTGATGTAGTGTATAGGAGAGGTCAGTAGAACGTGACAGTTCTGTGACACCAGAAGACATGGAGTGAATGGCTTTTTAAAACTGGCTTCCAGTTTCTGGTCTCATTTCTTTGTGAGATCCAGTTGTTTGTCCTCTTGCTGAGTTCCACAAAACATTCTTACTTTTTTTCTTTTCTTAAAGTCATTTTACAGAGTTTTGTTCTCACAACCAAGAAGTCCCTAAGAAAATAATGTTAACATCAGGCCATCTGAAATTAGAGAAATACAATGCAATGTCCAGATTACACATGTAGTTCAACATAGGACACCAAATTTGTCCTATATTCTAAGGAACACCTTGATATAAGTTTATTCATGACCTAAATGGAACGAGGTAAAAAACGCATCCCAGTTTAAATAAAGAATTTTATATAATTATAGAACTAAGAGGCTAAAAGTCAATGGTAATCAGTTTATGTTAATTCCCTGCTTATTTTTGGATATTGGGCGCACCCCACTACACCATAGTACTTCTATAAGAAATATTAGCAGATATTACAGTTGTTAAATTTTACACAAGATTTGCATTTGGCATCCTCTTTGCTTTTTAACATTTTGTAGCAGTGTTTCCCAAGTGTTAGAATCTCCACCTAAATGAGATAATTTTGGAAACAAGCTATATTAAACAAGTATTTATCGAATGCTTCTTTTAAACAAGACACCGAGTCCTGAACCTCTCTTTTATTTCACGGATTGGATTGGGTTGGGTGACAGCAAGTTGCCTGTAGATAAAGGGTAAACTTAGGAGGAAGCAAAGCCTAACACAAGGCAGGTACAGACCTCCAGCTTGTGAAGAGTACTTCCGGGTCAGACTCCATCTGGGCTGAGATGGTCTCCTCCTCCATGCTCACTCAGCGGGATAAATCTGCCCTGAAATCCAATGGGCACAGGAGAACCAAAAATTCACAAGCTCTGGGAAAAGATCTGTAATTTGCAGGATGAGGAAATAAAATCTCTGATTCAGGACAAATGCAAAGTCTAACTATTATTTTTCTTCCACTTAAGTCAGAGGGAAATGCACCTTACATAAATAGAGCCAAAATGCAGAATATAAAATATGACATCATGGCCAGGAGGAGGGAGGAATCATTTATTTTATGCATGATTAAGATAGAGGTGAATATGCTCTTTATGAAATTGAGAAAAAGTACAGAAGACAATTTATTGACATCTTCGATATAGAATGCCAGATCTTCTATAGGATATAATTCTTGACCTATTTTGGTGTAGGAAGCAGGCAAGTGCATCTATGAATGAGGTATCAGAGGGTCACTTTTGGATGTGTATTTTCAAAACCCAGGAGGGAAAAACATTTTACCGTAAATATTTCTAAAAGGTGATGTATTTCTAAGTGGATCTTCATAAGCAATTGTAGTTTAGAGACTTCAACCTTGTCTCTATCATTTTTCTTACTTGTTCTTTATATTTTATAATTCTAGTCTAATTAATAATGTGTAATTGGCCACATGTGAATAATTTGTTCACATGTAAATCTGAATATAATAACAACCTAGGTTTATGGTTTTATAAATGAGGGTGAAGAAAATAACAAGCTCATACGGTACATCTTGCTCACTTAATTATTCTTGGCCACTACTTATTCTTAGAGAATGAAGAATAATTTCTAATCATTCCCCTTTAGGCTTTAAAATGCACATATGGTATATATTAATGGGGAAATGTAATAACATACTATATTCTGCTCTGATTATATTAGGTGGAAAACTGATATGGTTATCATGAAGTCAAAATGGTGAGAAGAACAGAGGAAAATTGTTTAAGGGAAAGGGAGAAATTTAAAAATAATATCTTAAAGGGAGAGTTGGGGGATCTAGAAAACAGAGAACTGAAAGTGTTAGTAGAGGCTCCAGTTTTATTTATAAGTAGAACAAGCCCATTAGCTATTGTTGCCAGTCTGCAAAAGAAAAGTACACAAATTGAGACCATGCAGTTTGAAGTTTTAGAGCAATCTCATGTTGCTTTGACATTTCTAAGATACATCATTAGAAATAGTTTAGGGGGAAAATTGGTTTTTCACCCCACTAGATTGAGATGTATCTGAACTGCTGTCTCTGAGGCTAAACTGAACTGTGTATTTCTGATATTTTTCTAAAACTGAGAGGCAAGAAAACACACATAGGCCCCCTACTTACATATACTTTTCATCTGCAATGAAATGAAAAGAAATGCAACTCATCTTTTATTATTTTCTCCCTAAAACTGTTTTCCTATCCCCACCCACACTGCATATTCTTCCCATTATCAGAATTTTCTGCCAGCGTAGCAAAAAAAAAAAAAAAAAAAAAAAAAAAAAAAAAAAAAAAAAAAAAAAAAAAAAAAAAAAAAAAAAAAAAAAAAAAAAAAAAAAAAAAAGAAAAAAAAAAAAGAAAAAAAACCCACATTTACCACCTCAGCTGAACCTACATAGACACATAGTTATCGCCAAAGCTTACTTCAGTTTTTCATTTTTAAATCATTATATCAATGTTCTGTTGAAATGATGAAATAGAAATGTCAATGTTTGTACTTAGGCATTACAATATGCTAGGGAGCATTGGTTCATAACAAAAAGCTGTAGAATTCTTGCTGAGCGCAGATATAGGGATATTATAACCTTGTTGTTTTATAATATCATTGAGTTAAGAAACAAAAAGTAAACTCAAGACTGGAACCTCCTGATGACTTGAATTTTGGAAACCTGAAATGCAAAAGGATATTCCTACATTCCCTATAATTATGGTGCTTTTTTGAGCAAAAAGTCCAACTCTGTCACTCCTTTCAAATTATGACCCAGATTTATTTTTGTTATTCAGAAACAAAGGCTAGAGAAGTAAAAGCTCTCATTTTCTGGGAGGGAAGTCCCACGTGAGCTGCCTTCCAGAAACAACAACAAAAAATTATCTTAAAAATTCCGTACAGAAAAATCTAATTCATGGTGAAATATATGTTATTAGTTTCACTTTTCAAGTAATCAAGTAAAAAGAACCCAAGCAATTTCTTCAGTAGCAACACATTTACAGATTGACCTTTAAAGACAAGAAATTTATATAAAATAATGACTATACTTTTCTTTCCAAAGACATCAAAATCAAGACACTATACTTTAATCAGAGTAGTAGTGTGCAGCAGAAGGAAGCACAGTAAGAAATAAAAAGATTGCTCAATATAAGTAATGTTTCCTTTAAAAAAGGAAATAAAATCAAAACAGATTGTTTCAATATATTCCCAAAAGATTGTATTATAAAACCTAATGGACGAAATGGAACCATTTCAAGATCTAATGGATGACAGGGAAAGAGAAGAGGAAATCTATTTTGAAATAAAGCAAGCACGGTTTGCTATAATTCTTTTCCTTTGTGCATGATAATAACTAACACTTGCTTTTTTTTTCTGTAAAATAATGCAAGTTGCTCCCAAAACAAAATTTTTCTCTTTGCATGACACATTGCTAGCTGTATTATCCGAATGACTGATCGGTACTGAAAAAGTCTATGTCATTTTGGAATACAGCATAAAAATAACATTTTTAGCAGGAAATGATACAGCTAATTTGTGTTTTTATTGATACTATAAAGTAAGAATATCATAAAATATTACAGAAGCACGGAGTATAATCAAAAATGGAGAAATGTCTATATTAGTCCAAAATGAAGCTTTTAACTTGTAAATGAGTGTCTCTAGAAAGCTTTATTTTCTGAAAATCTGGAAGATTTATTACCATATGTTTGTGAAGTTACAATAAGGTTGAGATAAACGTTTTTCATTCTGTAAAATAAAAATAACTACAAGTTAAAGATGACTTTCGTCTTCTCTATTTTTTGCAATCCCATAATCAACAACTTTAAGAGCAGAAGTCAACAGAGATATCAGGGACACGCGTAAGTTGAACCAAAGCTATTATTTATCGCATCTCTTATACATATAGAGTTTAGAATATATTGAGATTTTAAGCGTGCATGTGCACACACACACACACACACACACACACACACACACACACACACACACATATTTCAAGACAGGGTCTCTAGCTCTGGCTGATCCCATTCTCACTATATAGCTCAGGCCGGTCAAGAACTCACAAGAATCCTCCTGCTTCAGCCTCCTGCATGCACACCATGCCCAGCTATTGATAGCTTGTGGTTCTAGGGGATGGAACTTGGGCCTCAGCCTTCCTAGGCAAGCACTCTAGTCATTGAAATATTCCCCATCTCCAAGAGAGATCTATTTTTCTCAAGTTTTTTTTCTCATGGGAAAAGACTAACACTGCAAACAGAAGGTAATTTTTTAATGTGAAATCTTTAAATGTGTTCTTACTTTGTTTTGGCTTCAGCTCATTAACCCAAACTGGAGCTCTGTTAATGCAATATTGTATTAATTGACTGCTTTTAGGAAACTAACCTCATTAATAGCGATAGAAACCAAATTAGTGAAGAAAATTCATAGTAGGCACCAGAAGACTGGATAAAGACTGACGATAGCATAAAGACTGATGAGCCTAATTTACATTTCTTATGTCATCCCACAATACATACAGCTCAAACTCTTGGCCATTTCTCTTTCAAAACTAAAGAGCTGGACCGTCTCCTTACCTACAAGTTTCCACATGGGGGAGGAGGAGGCAAGGCAATTCCCAAGCTTATGTGTAAGACATAATTTACAGGGCTTTATCATTTCTTACTTTTACTATATTATACACATACCAGTCAGAACAAATAAATGAATTTTATGTTCATTTGATCTCCTGTGACCCAACGAATAGTGTGATTTGCTATCGCGTCTCTTTGGTTTCTGAAAAATGATGAAAGCATGACCTTACAAGAAAAACAGGCCCAAATGTTATTCCTCACGTGGGTGTCTTAGTTACTTTCTCATCGCTGTGATTCAATACCCGACATGCGCATGCGAATTAGGGGAGGAAAACTTTATTTTTGCTCACAGTTTAGAACGTCTCTTTGCATTCACAGGTGGGTGGATGGAAAATGGTGGAACCACACGGTCGGGGTGCAGCTGAAGCCAGAGCCAGAGACGGGGCTCCAAGAGACAGAGATCCTCATGGCAGCATGGCAGGACAGGAAGGAGTCTGGAGGGAAGGGCGGAACCAGTACGTGCCCCTCCAGAATTAGCCCCACCTCCCAACAGTACACAGTATACAGAGGAGCATGAAGCTTTTGTGGGACACTCCAGGTCCAAACCACGACGTCAAGCAAGACTGTACAAAGATATAAGGAAAAAGAAACAAAATACGAATATATGCTCATTAAAGTATAAATTAACATTTTTTTCCCTTAAGTATTTGTAAGGGACCCAGCGATTTAAGATTAAAGTCTTTCTACTGAACATGTAGAATGTTCATTAGAATTAATCATTCAAGTAAAACTTACGTTACTCTGAGCACTGCGACTTGCACACTGAGCAAATAGATGCAACAGTGAAAGCAGCCACAGAATCACGGCAAAGTTCTTTTTTTTTTAAATTCCCTTATATAAAGATCATCACAAAAGAATTAAAATGATCTTTTCCTAGATTTTTGCAGGTATGAAATTTTTACCCTGCCACATACTGGTTATAGTCGGTGTGAGAAACGAAAAGCAATTCGTTTTCACGTTTGTTGGACAAGATTGTGAGGGACACATCAAGAAGTGTGCGCGTACCTCAAAGCCACTGGCTCATTGCCAGCACTTTGCTCTTTTTATGCCCAGGTCTTCTTCCCTGGGAATATTAGGTGAGTTTGTTTACAGCGTTTCCAACGCTTCGTCTTTGGTGGATTTGTTCTCAGTGTTTGTCAAACTTTACACAGGGCCGGTGCTAGAGAATTGCTGAAGTCATCTCACACCACCAAATACCCTACAATCAGACACGTGTTTGGTCGGGTGACAGGTGAGATTGTAATTTATGTATTATCCAGCTAATGGGGGGCCTGGGGAGACACATGTGTATTAGGATTTAAATCCTGTGTTGTACTGCCTCTGTGTGTTCTTGTCTGGGGCAGACTTCTCTTGTTGCAAGATCAGTATCGAAGTCTCACCTTGCTGTTCTCTGGGTCTCTGTTTCCATCCCTTGCTAATTTGGAGGGTTGAGCTTTTTTTCTCTAGGCTTGTTTCTCCCAGTGGTTATATATTTTGACATCATTAGATCTATTTAAAACATACGTTGGTTATTTAGTGGGAGAGTTTGTAAAGCAAGATAAACACACTAAATAGAATTGAACTATAGCAAATACTGACTATTCAGAATTTAAGAAAAGAGACACAAGGACTGCTTGGCTACTTGTGCGTAATTCAATTTTTTTTTTACATAGGTATCTTTAAAAGTTATGTACTGATGATTCGAGACATTTGAAATCTCTGTAATAAGAATCTTCAAGATGTCCCAGATGCCCAGTGATGTGGAGATGTGTAGTCCTCAACTATTAGCTGTGTTTACTACATTGTGCAACAGGATTCACCACACACACACACACACTCACACACACACACACACACACACACACACACACACACACACACAAAGGAAATTAAAAAAAGTAAAAGAAAACCAAACATTTCTCCCATACAGGTGAATTCTTTTTAAGTTGGTGCCTGTTTGCAATATATAGTAGTCATATTTACTGGGGGGAACTAGTACATGCTCATAACGTCGATCCTTTTAAATCCTGCCACCTACTCTCCTTCCCTTCTCCTTTCTCATCCGCAAATGTTATCCTTTTTTGTATCATCTCTTTTTTATTTTACACATTTTCTTAATTTATATTTTAGGTTTTCCATGTAAGATAAACTATGTGATATTTATCTTTCTGTGTCTGGCTATTTTAATTTAATGTTATGGCTTCAAGTTTCATCCATTCTTCTGAAAATGACATGATTTCATTCTCTTTATGGCTGAATAATATTTTGTTGAGCATAAATGCCACATTTTCCATGCATCTGAGCAGCTAGGCTGTTTCTAGAGCTTGGTTGCTGTGAATTGTGCTGCTGCAGACATGGGTAAACATGTGTCACTAGAGTGTGATGGCTTTAATTCTTTCAGGAAGACACATAGGAGAGACAGGCATGGGTCAAATGAAATTTTATATTTATTTATTTATTATTTAGTTTTAGGAATCTTCATAATGATTTCCTTATGACTCATTGCAAATCGTATTCTTAACAGTAGGTCATCATGGCAAAGCGCAACTGGTCATTTCTGGTTAGAAAGAATTTGCCAACCAAGTTACCTCTTTATGATGAGTCAGAGGCTTCGGCTCTGCCTTAGAGATGTCCTACTCCTGTCTTTCTCTGCAAATCCACAAAAACAAAGGAGAAATAAGCTCTCATCTTAAATTACAGATTTGGAAATTGGGAAGATTAATTTTATATATTGATGTGGCTGGTGCAATATTATTTCTAGTGTATTACGAGAGTGTTTTCAGAGGAGTTAGCATTTGATTAGGGAGATTAAGTAGCGACCATCCTCGCCGGTGAATTAAGATGATCACCAGCCAATGTTTTGTGGGCCTGACTAGAGCAACAAAGAAAAGGAAAAAGTAGATTTATTGTTTGAGCTGTCACAGTCCTCCTCACCTACCCATTTTATAGACACTGGTGCTCCTGGTCCTCAGGTCTTGGAAATAAGACTGCGAATTGCACCACTGGGGCTCTTCGTCTCTTGTTCCTCATGTTTTTGGGGTTTGGACTAGAACTATACAACCAACTTTCCTGGGCCTCTAGCTTACAGATGACAGATTGTGGTCTCTTACAGAGACATTTATTATGACACCGTGGACAGGTGTAGATAATAAACACAAGGTGGGAGAATATTCTGGAGCTGGCACAGTACACATAAAGGAAATGATACCGGAAAGGCCAGCTTCATGGAATGAGCTGGAATTAAGTCCTCGGGTAGAGGGACACAGAACACTGGCCAGTGTGTTTGAGCTTTTGAGATATTTTAACTTTTTCCTTGGAAAATTTTTATTTTAAATTATTTCCTTTTGGATATCTTCAGAAGTGGCATTACTGGACAAAAGAAAGTGAAAAATCTGAAAGCTGCTGAAAAAATTGTGCATGCCAAGTAAATAATATCTATAATTCTGTGTATCATGGCTGCAAGACCTTAATCTATTTCAGCATCATAGTCCACATGGTTAAACACAAATGTATGTATATGTTTTCATGTATAACAGTTAATTACACATTTTCATGGGTATTAAGTTCTTCTTTTATTGATAGTTTCCACTGCTGGTACATAAAAATTTAATTTAAGAATAAGACTGTGTTGCAAGGGGTCAGGAAAGTAACTAAAACAGTATCTCTCATATATTTGATTTACATATTTTCTGTCAAAAATGAATAATCGACCTATCAACTGATATTTTCCCCCCAAAGTTTGTTTTTAAGAATAGTAAAAATAGCTCCACTTTAAATAAATAATAATCATAATTTCAAGTCTGTGTTTAAATTGTTTTACTCTGTCTTCAATACTTGCTGGTTCCTTATATAAATACATTGCTTATGTAAGTTGAAAGTTTAGACTATTTTTGGTTCTACTACTGTTTTAGTTACTTTTTCGTTGCTGTGACTCAATAACCAACATCCACAAATGTAGGGAAGGAAAGGTTTATTTTCGCTCACAGTTTCAGGAAGTCACAGTCCACTAAGGGGCGGCCGGCAGCAATCGGAGTACATGGCAGAGGCAGAGGGGGAGGCGCTCCTCACACCATCACAAACAGGAAGCCAATTCCCATCAAGTCCAGTCTCTCCCGAGAGGAAAAAGCTATAACAATTTTTCTTCTTCCTTGTCTTTATATAGTTTGAGTTCCCGGTTGAGCCTCCCACATCCAGGTGTGTGTTCTTTCCTCATTGGCTGGCCCACAAATCACTCACACTCTAACACAGGCTGGTTCCTAAGTGCCTAATCTAGGCACGATTCCCAAAACCTCATCCAGGCTTCATTTCTGATTGTTTCAAGTTGACATAATCTCTCCAGTGGTCACATCTACCTTCACTTTTTCCCTTTCCAGAGCACCTCAATGGTAGTGGCTTCTTCAGTGTTATTTTGGGCTTTTTGTGTCTTTAGTCTTTCCTAACTGTACACTCACCCAATCAGAACACTTGGACAACTCCTGAGGTTACTGAAGGAAGCAATTAAGGAGACAACACAATTGCTAATCCTCTATCCTTTCTCATTTAGCAGAAATACACATATTTTTATCCCACTGAGGAATGCTTTTGCCAAGGTCACCAATATCATTATTATTAGTGCTACTATTTATTGCTAAATCCAGTGGACATTTGAGCTATTTAGTTATTTGACCTTCCAGCAGCATTTGGCACTTTTGAGAATTGCTTTCCTTTTGAAACAGTGTCATTCTTTATCATTCTGTGTATTCCTGCAATCTCTCTGTTCTGGGTGTCTTGAGCCAAACTTTGGCCTCAACTCTTGGCTCTGTTGTTACTACACACACAACCTTGGATGAGTCATGCAATGTCTTTGGGACCTAGTTTCTCTAAGTTAAAATGAAGATGCAAGTGGAACCTATGTAACGGAGCAGGTATGAGGGTGCAGTGAGAGAGCATGAAATGGTTTGAGTAATGCTTGGCCCTTCAGTGCCACCGAAGGAGTAGCTAGAGGTGTGCTGGTGAGCTGGTTTTCTGAAAAATAAACACCTTATTTGCACTGTTTGCTAATTTCCTTGATGTAAATAGTCCTACCATACTTGAATATGTAACAATGGTTTCTCTCATGAGCTGCTTCCAATACACTCCTGGTGGATGCTTCTCTTGGCTGTTGTCTTTCTTTCTTTCTTTCTTTCTTTCTTTCTTTCTTTCTTTCTTTCTTTCTTCTTTCTTTCTTTCTTTCTTTCTTTCTCTCTTTCTTTCTTTCTTTCTTTCTTTTTTTGAGACAAGATCTCACTTTGTCATCCATTGCTGGTCCTAAACTCATTACGTAGCCCAGGCTGGCCTAGAACTCATGGCAATCCTGCTGCCTCAGCCTTCCGAGTGCTGGGATTACAGGCGTGTGCCCTTGTGCATAGCTATTATGTGGTACAGGGGAATGGCACTGGGGCCTTGTGCTTCCTAGGCAAGCACTGTAATTACTGACCTACGGTCCCCAGCTCCTCTCCTGGCTGTTTTCACCTACTCTGCCAATTTCATAAGCACCGCGGCTTGTCAGTGACCTGCTTTAGGCTTCCATTGTCTTTGACTGTGAACTTTCTATGAGCAATGTCACTCATTTTTCTAACAAGGGACATGTACCTCATGTATCACACAATTCCTCTATTTACAGTATAAAAGTCAATGGTTTTTAGTGTATTACAGAGCTGTGCAATGATCACCATTGTCAATTTCAGAACATTTGTTGCTACTGCCAAAGTGACTGCTCTGCCTTGTAGCCTGTCCATGTGTCCACGTTTCTCCCACCCCACCATACCCAGATATTAATCTACTTGCTCTTTTCATGCATTTCCTATTCTCAACATTTTATATAAGTGGCATCAGATGACATGTAGTCCTTTGATTATGTCTTCTTTCACTTAGCAAGACAATTTTGGGCTTCCTCTATGCCGTATCATGTATCATGTGCTACATTAGGGTTATTTAGTAAATTAGAATCAATATAAAATGTATATGTGCAATTATATGAGGGGATTTAAATAATCAAAAATGGAAAGAGTGTGAAATGGCTGTCTGGGAGATCAGAGAAGGGAGAGTGTCAACCAGCCCTCTGCACAAGGGAGGGCTTAAGGATCTAGTGGCTGCCCTGGGAAGAGTGTGGCAGCCACAGAACACAAGGGAGCAAGAGTTCGAGTATCAGTCCCAGACTGAAGGCCTGGAAGCTCACTGAGAGTGTCTGGGCAATTCGATGCTGGACAGTGCTCAGAGTGATGGTGAAAACTGGAGCTCATTCAGAAAACTGAGACCTTTGCTTTCCCTCCCCCCTCCCCCACCTTTTTTGAGACAGAGTCTCACTGTGTACCCCAGGCTGGCCTCGAACTCATGGCAATCCTCTTGCCTCAGCCCACCAAGTGCTAGGTTTATTCTTTCCCTGTTTATTCTTTCTTGGCTATAATCTATTGACTGGTGCCACTCATGTCCAGAGCGAGTCTTCTTTCCTCAGTTTGCTGGCTCAATATCAGTTATCCACAGATACCCAAAATGGCAGCTTACTGACTTGCTAGGCATTTCTTAATTCATTCAAGTTGACAAAGCATGGGTAATGGTCACATGTACTTCATTCCTTTTTATTGCCTAGTAATATTCCATCATATTGACCTACCACACAAGTTTATTCATTTACCATTTAACCAACATTAGGTTGTTTCTATGTTTTCACAATTATGAATAACATCACAAACTCCTATGTGGACACATTCTTACGTATATCTTGAGTGCATGTCTAGAAGTGGAATCGTTAGGTCATACGTGACTCTATGTTTAATTTTTTTAGGCATTTCTAAACTGATTTCCCAGTAGTCTGCACTCCCCCACAGCCATATAGAGGGTTCTAGCTCTTCTGCACTCTTATTCTATGTCTTTTAATTATAATCATGATTATGAGTGTGAAATATTTGTCATTTTGATTTGCATTCTCGTGATGGCTGACAATGTGCTTATTGACCATGTGTGCTTAACGTTTGGAGAGATACCTAGTATACCTGTATTTCTAACTTGGACTATTGACCTTCATTTAATTATAATCTCCTTCATTTTAAGTAGCTACAATTATGTTTTTATTCTTATGACTCTGACAATAAATACATGAAGTGCAGATTCTTTGCACATCAAGAGTGCTCTATCACTACCACAAATTGGACAGGATCCTCTGAAACTGCTTGTCTTTCTGAGTTTTTATTTAATTGAAAAGTTCCATCATCCATTCTAAAACCCAAATGTCTAAAACTCAAATCTATCTAAAACTATCAAATACTGATGTTTTTATTTCTTAAAAAATATCTAAAATTTCTCTCCCTATTTTTGACATTGTTCAGACTGCCAGCAATCTGCTTTCCACTGTAGACCATTCACAGATTTTTTTCTAAATCTTTATTTTATTTTCTACACTTTAGGGTGCATATCTCAAAATGGTTGTGTCACATTTCTGATTAATACATTATAATGATTTATTTTCACTGTAGGATAAAATTCAAATTTGTGGATTCTGCAGTGAAACTAACTTACCAGTACTATCAGTAATGTGTTGGATCACCTCAACAGGCAAAGATTTCCTTGCCCCACAAAATAGCTAAGGAGGGATTGAAAATTATGTATCTCAAGGGTGATGTGAGGAAGACCGAGGCTTGAAATGGACTATGGAAAGTGGTATCTACTAAGACTCCTTAACAATTTGCGTTGTTGTGGTTTTAATACATGTGGTAATAATCGAACAGTTTGATTAATTAGAAGATCTCATGTAAATACAGATAATAGAAGCAAATAATTTTAAAATCATCAAGCAAAATTCAAAAATACACTGTCATTTTATTTGAAAGAATATCAAACATACTAAATGTAAAATCAACTTGTCCTCATAGGAAGACTGAAAGAATAGATAAAATTATATAATTAGTCAAAATTATAATTCTGGAACTCTGAAAAGTAAGATTATTAAAAATCAGACTAAATCTTACTACTTTGACCAAAAAAACTCTCTTTTTTGGATCAATGATAATTTTAGAATCTGATAAAATTAAGGCCTCTTTCTGTCAAATAAAGCCTTTTTTTTTTGAAACAGGATCTTGCTCTCTAGCCCTGGCTGGTCCGAAACACACTATGTAACCCAGGCCAGCCTGGAACTCACAGCAATCCTCCTGCCTCAGCCTCGTGAGTGCTGGGATTACAGGCGTGCACCACCACACCTAGCCTATGTGGTGCTGGGGAATTGAACCCATGGCCTTGTGCTTACTAGGCAAACACTTTAGCTGATGTACCATCCCTCCAGTCCTCTGTCAAATAACTGTGCTTTCAGCTCTCCATTTGTGTTCATGAGGCCTCAGAATCCCATCAGGGGATCAGCACTAAAAGACTCCACTTCTACGGAGTGAGAAGATAAAGTTTGTTTAGAAATATTGTAATATAAATGTGTATTTTTACTGATTAGCCTTATTTGTTTTCAAAAAAGACTTAAAAAATTAAAAACCAATCTTAAATTTATAAAGAAAAGGACTTCATTTGGGAAAAAAATTGTGCTGGGTGTGGTGGCACAGCCTGTACTCTCCACACCAGAGATAGCTGGAGAAGGAAGGTGGTGAGTTCAAGTGTGATTTGAGCTATGGAGATAAATTCAAGGTCTGTCTTGATTATATGGCGAGATCCTCTTTCAAAATATCAAACAAATAAACATGTTTAAGGCTCTTGTAAATCTGCACTTGATTTAGTAAGAGTGTTAAAAAGATATGTAAGTGATAATCCCTCGAGTCATGGTGAAGATTTGAAATTACGTAATAGCAAAAAAATCCATTCAGGGCACGCTCATAGAAGGTTTTTTTCAGATGCATTGAAAATTGATTAGAGAGGCTAGAGGAATGGCACAGTGGTTTTTCTTGCAAGGACAAGGCCCTGAGTTCGATTCCCCAACACCATATAAAGCTGAGTGTGGTGGTACACGTCTATAATCCCAGCATTCGGGAGGCTGTGACAGGAGGATTGTCCTGAGTCCAAGGCCAGCCTGGGCTACACCTGTGAGTTCAGGACCAGCCTGGGATATGGAGTAAGACCCTGTCTCAAAAATGAAAAAAAGAAAAAAAAGAAAAAGAAAAAATGGATTCAGAGATATATTCATCCATGCTTTGAAATTTGATTCCAAGTTTTTAGCTTAAATTGAGTTTGTTTAAGTATTATTGCAAATATGCAATAGAACGCTAACGCAAGGGCAAGATAAGCTACAACATTATGAAACTTTTTAGAGACTTACAAGCTGCACAACAGGCTGATTTATTTTCAGTAGAGAAATATGTGGGCCACTGTCTGCCCTGGCATACCAAGCATCACGGATCAAAGATGTCACTGAGCCCCAGCGAGTCATCATCCAGCAGCCTCACCGCAGTAGGTCTAAATTATGTCCTGCAGTACTGCCCACAGCTTTAACTGGTGGCAGGAAGGACACATCATTAATCTGTCAAACTGCTTTGTCTGAAGGGACCGAAAAATGGTGATGTTATTCTTATGGGCATAAAAAGAAATAAAGAGAGACAAAAACAATCTCTTTTACTCACACCAATTCAGATAAGCATGAGTTTTGAAGGAACATATATTTTATTTGTTTGCTGTTTTATTTTTTCTAGCATTTTTATTCTATTTCCCCATTTGATAATGTTTAAATTGCATAATGTTTAATGTTTAAATTGCACTTGAATTATTTGGGCACACACACACACACACACACACACACACACACACACACACATATATATATATATATCACATCAAAATTACAATCCCCTTTCTGCCCCCATTTTGAACCTCCCCCAAATCCCCCCATCCCTAACTCTCATTTACTTCTTTTTTTCCACATGACTTCCCTTTCTCTTTCCCATGCACTCACCCCATCCCCCTTTCCTTTCCCTTTCCCTCCCTACAAAGTCGATCTACTTTCTTCCGTGTTTTTTACTTTTTTATGGTTTTGTTTTCTCACATTATAGAAACCATATTTAACTTGCTGGTTCTGACTCATTTTACTGAGCATCATGGTGCATCCATTTTCCTACAAATGACTCCAGTGTTTCATTTTTAATGGCCGAGTAATACTCTATTCTGTATCAATACCACATCTTCTTTATCTAGTCATCTGTACTCAGGCATATTGGCTTCATCCAAGATTTGGCTATTATCAATTGTGCTGCTATACAAAAGACATTCAGGCTATCATGACATCAATCATATTTTTCAGGCTAAACTTATATTAAAGACCAAATAAACGAAACTCTAGTTTAAATGTACCTAAGTCTATAACACAAAAGTATATCACACAGATTTTTTAAAGAGTTCTTTCTCAGAGAGGAGCAGGAAGAAATGAGAAGATTATTATTACAAGTTAGTTACAGAGTATCAAATTGAGATGTCAAATTCAAGAGTCACAGGTTGAACTAATAGCCAGCTAAGTTCTTAGCCACTGGACTCAGGCTATGTGATCTTTTATCTTTACCACTCAACAACAGCTTCAGAGAAAAGACCCCAAGAACCACTTATTTGCCAATGCTTACTGTTTTCAGAATTAATAATATCCCAAATCAAAACCACTGCCTCCGCCACTAAATATCTATACACATCATACACATAAAAAAGTTTAACAGATTAAGATTTTTATGCCAATTCCCCATGTTGAGTATAATTATTATGTTTTGCAAACTAATATACTAATAAAAATAATAATTATAGGGGGATGTACTGTTTTAGTGGGATACTAATCAAATGACCGATGTCTGCTTTTTCGTTACACATTCTCTTTAGCTGTTTCCTTTCCGCCGTGTTCTTTGGTGCTGCTTGTCTCTTTGTCTCTCGAGTACTTTCAGCAATGTTGGGCTAGTGGTGGCAAATTTCTTTAGGGACGCTTGGTCATGAAAATTTTACTTCCTCTTTATTTTTCAGAGATAATTTTGCTGGATAAAACTGTAAGTCAAATCTGGTGGGTATGGGGGTACATCCCTTGGGAGGCTAAGGCGGGAAGATTAAGCTACATAGGGTGCCCTAATCTCCAGAAAAATCAAACCAAACCAAATCAAATCAAACCAAGAAACACACACACACACACACACACACACACACACGCACACTCACTCCCTGATTAAAACCAAACATGGTGAATATTTTAAAAAATTGTTACAGTAGACACACATTGTCGTTAACCAGCTAATAACATTCTTCCTTGTTTTGAATACACTTATCCCACCATTCTTGCCGCTTCCTGAAGCTGTTCTGAAAGTCTTCTTTTATGAGTGTCTTTATAAGGTACGATAACAAGTACCGTGAATTGCCAAGGGCTATCTGACAGAAAGGCGGGCTGGCAAAACCATTACAGAGTGTCTGTGCCCACCTGGTTCACTGGATGTGGCTCGTTGGATTTCTGGTTCTTCCTCAAAGCCAAGGTGACTACGAAAGCCCAAACTTCTTGAATCAATTCCAGATATTGAGGTAGGCACGAAAGCACTGCCAAAGATATTCACAAAAGAGATCTTGCTGAGCTGCTTCGGCGGTGGTACGTAAGAGGAGACAGTCTGCTCGAAGTGCGCGGTGGAGTCGTTGAGGGGGATTGATTATAATCTTTCATTGAAGTAAGTTTTAAACATTTTAAAAACTATTCACCCTGTGTGTGTAAGAGTGTGTGTGTGACAGACTGTGCGTGTAACTACAATAATTTCTTGCTCAGAATTCTTTTTTTTTTTTTGTGGCACTGAGGATCCAGTTCAGGACCTTCAAACTGAACTATACCTCCAGCTCCTTGTTATTTTTGATTTTTGAGAGAGGGTTTCTCTAGGGTGCTCAGGCTAGGCTCAAGGTTGTGATTATGTCTGCCTTAGCCTCCCAGATTGCTAGAATTAGAACTCTTCAGCCCTCTTCGTATTACGAAACACACACACACACACACACACACACACACACACACACACACACACGTCTACTTCCTCTTAGAGCCACAAGAAATCATATTCAGGCTTGTGCTTTCACCACAATCTGCAACACATACTTTTTTTCCACAATTCAACAGATGATAAGAGAAGACTGCTAGAGGAAATGTCCAGCTGTAGAAAATGTATGGTTCTCCGCTGGAAGAATTTATGTCTTATTACATTGTATGTGTGGCTGTTTCATAATCATTTATGAAAGATCAAATAGAACAGGACATGGGAAGGCACTTCTTTGTAAGTATGTCATTCTCAAATTCTGATTTAGAGCTCTAGGTCCTAGTTGAATAAGTGATTTTGACACTAGATGTAGTATTTATGTAAACAATTTAACCTTAGATGGAAAAGCTCTTGAGTGAGTAAGATAAGTGATTTTAATTTATTATACAGTTTTGTATTTGGCTAAACTTATGCAAATCCCCGTGCTTTCATATATATAGCTTAATGAAGCCTAACAAAGTATCCTTGAGGAGGATGTCATTATTTGTATTTTGGAAACAAGAGAGCTGAGTTTCTAGTCTAAGAGGCTGAAGGTCATACACTAGCAGGGTAGAATCAGGACACTTGAATGCAGTGACCTTTTCACTGTCCCATAAAATATCATCTACTTATCCATCTACGGGCCATTGACTTAGTCTTTCTTTGTTATCGATTTTTAAATATCTTGTGATAACACCTAACATTGATCATCTTAATCAATTTTAAGCATATAATTTGATGTTATTAAGTATAGTATAATCACATTGTTGTGCAACCAAGCCCATCCTCACATCTTTTCCATCTTATCATCCAACATTCTCTGATTATTGAGCAACTTTGATTTCTCTTTTCTTTCAGATCCTGGCAACCCCCCTTCTTCTCCGTTTCCATGAGTTTGGTTACATTAGATGCCTTATATAAAGAGAACCATACAGAAATTGTCCTTTTGTGATGACTTGTTTCACTTAGTATAGCGTTCCCTTGACTCATCTGCATTGCAGCATGTGTCGGAACTTTCTGTTTAAAAGGCTGAATACTATCTTATTGTTGATGTTTGTCACATTTGGTAAAGTCATTCATCCACTGAGAGACACTTTTTTGTTTCCACATTTTGACTACTGTGGCTATAAGTGTAGGTGTACAATATCTTTATCTCTTTGAGATGCTGCCATATTTTGTGTTTCATGAGATCTCTCCTAAGTGAGTTTCCTGGGAGTCTTTAGTGTTTCTGGAAGTTTCCACAAATATTCCCATTAGGCTCCTAGGCAGAGCATTCCTGATTTGCAGGAGTATGTGTGAGCTGTCCACAAGTTCATCTCATCCCAGGGCACAAGGTGAAAGGAAGCAGGATGACTAATACCCTGTGGGAGCATGTTTTACCTGATCCTTCAAAGTAAAAACAAAATGCTATTGATTGGCACAAAATCAATTTTATGTTTTTATAAAACATGCTAAGAACAAACTACCAGGTCTAATTGTTCAAACACCTAAAATTCTATATTTTTAAATTTCATTTATTTTTGTAACTAGTGTGTCTACAAAAATATCTTCAAAAAAGTTACTTTTCTGAAAACATTTGGAAGATAAAAATGTAAAGATTTATAAAGATGTAGGCTTTAGACTTAACATTTCTTATGCCTAGAGATACCTCAAATTTCTTTTTAGGATCCATAGCCTTTTCCTAATGATTTGACTTTCAAAAATATTCTTACAGTTTTTGCTGAAGCCTCAAAGAACTCCTTTCTGGCCCCAGAATAGATGCTCAATAATTTTTTTAAAATTGGATGCGTTTTCAAAAGTTACTGCAACAAATATCCACAAATTTAGTTGATATGAGTGATACAAATTTGTTGTCTTGAATTCTGAATGCCAGAAGTCCAAAATGGTTCATACTAGGTTAAAATCAGATGGGCAAGTTTCCTTCTGGCCACTCTCGAAGAGATCCTGTTTCCTTGCCTTCTCTGGCTCCTTCCTAGAGGCTGCCCACATTACTTGGTTTGTGGCCTCCAATTTCACCCCCATAGCCAGTAACATCTGGGTAATTTGTGTCACGCAGCTATCTCTTTGATTTTCTCTCTTTCTTCTTCTTCTTCTTCTTCTTCTTCTTCTTCTTCTTCTTCTTCTTCTTCTTCTTCTTCTTCTTCTGCTGCTGCTGCTGCTGCTGCTGCTGCTGCTGCTGCTGCTGCTGCGAACACCCTGCAGGCTAGGTCTGGTGGTACAGCCTGTAACTCTGGCACTCAGGGAGGAAGGAAAGCAGGATCACAAGCTTTATCCAGGACCAGTTCAGTAGCCACTTTAATTCCACTTCCCCTTGCCATGTAATATGACATATTCAGTTTCCAGAGCCTGTGGTAAATTATCTCTAGCTGTGACATTATTCTGCCAATCACATTGACTAACACAAGGAACAAAGTAGAAAGAAAATAGGCTTTGCCTTATCGTCTATGTATTTTTATTCAAACTGTGCTTCTGAACTGACAAAAGAAAGATCTAAAAATCTCAAAATAACCCAAAGCCTTAGAAAACTGTTTTAATCACTTTGAAAAACCATTATCTCATGACTTTAAGAACAACAAACTACAAAGGTAATGAAACATGAAAACGATGTATATAATAGACTTCATTCAGTGAAAATAGAAGCAAGTGTGTTCACCAGATACACACGTGCCCACATGGAACGTACATACAACGGTTCAAAGGCTGAAACCATTGTATCCACTTGACATCTGGCTTCCTGATCAGTAAGAAATATCGACTGTGGACTGAAGGAGAATCAAAATAACAGATACATAATTTTCCACGATCCTTAGAGAACCGAGAAAGAAAAGCCAGGTGTCAATGGATTTTGGATACAGTTTTCCCAAACCTAACGTCACAGGGGTGGAGTGGGGGCTGTCACTCATGCTCTGCATCCAGGGTCTTGTTATACAGTCTGTTGTTGGTGGATTGTTTTGAAATGGTGAGTAGCAACAAGAGGGTAGTGGAGAGCGAATCTCCACCATCTGTTGATCAGCAGCAGCCTTAGGGCTTAGTAAGAGCAAGGGGACAGGAGGCGGAGCTTCTCTGGCTGCTCACCTCCTGCCTGCTGCTCACTGGTCACACCTGTTGGATCACTATCAGATGGCAGTCCAGGAGTTGGGAATCTCTGCCCAAAGGACCAATTGTGTAGTATAATATTTTGGACAAGTTGGGCAACTGTCTATTTCCGGTGACCATACTATAACGTGCTCAATAATTCTTCACCTGTTGCAAAGCTTTGTATTTAATTTTCGCACTCATCTGGGGTCTCTTTCTTATTTTTTCCCACATCCCTGGAGGACAAGAAGCAGAGCCCTTCTCTGCTTAGATAATTAAACATTTGAAAGAGCAAGTTAATGAACATGTTCTCACACTGTGCTCAAGATGGTACATGCAATGCAGGCCAAATAGATCTTGTTGAGTGCCTGACTTAATTTTACAAATGAAAGAAGCTATAGTTCTTGACATGAATGGATGGAATTGAACTTTACGCTTTAGTCATTTTTAATCAACATTTTAGTTAAAAAGACCATTTCAAGCTGTATAAAGAAATCTCCAAAAAATTAAAGGTCAGGACCTTGACTTCTTTTGAATAAGTTGTCAAATATATTAAAATCTTCAAGCATTGAATGTTTTGAAAATAATTCAGGGATTCTGGAAGGTCACTCACCAAAAATATTGGAGTAGTAATTTAAAATAGAAAAATTTGATGCAATAAAACTTATCTTGTTCTTTTTTACTTCATATTTTAATACTTACAAAGATTTTTACTTGCATCTAAATGCTCCTTTATTTACATTTGTAATGACACATTGAAAAATATGTACCTAATAAGAAAGTCTATTCTTCAAATAATTCTATTGATTCCTTTGCAATATACTTTAAGTCCTCATGATACTGTTTCCTTCTGTTAAATATTGTAATGAGTTGTGAATGAGATAAATTCAGAGGTTCTCTAATCAATTTTAAGGTTGGGTCTATGTAAATTAAGAAATTGCACTTTTCATTACAAACCTGTTTCTTGGAGCAGAAGACAATGGCAAACATAAAACAGTCTGCACAACAGAAAGACTCATCATTTGGGATGCAAGTATAAATTTTTAATTTCATCTAAGACTTGTAAGATCTCGCCTCTCCAAATATAAAAATAAAGATCATTCTAATTGTATATTTTCCTCTCTATTTATCTTCTCACCATCCAAGATTTTTATTTCAACTGAATGGTAAATATAATTTTCCAGTATTACTGGTTACATGTTAAAGTCAGAACTTTTTATGAGGATTTGATTTTTATATCTTTGATAGGTGATAAAATGTAACCTCAAATTTTTTTTTCTGCTTCTGGTGCTTGTCAACAAATAATTTGGAAATATTTATGATTATGCTGATCGATTACCAACCACAACCACTGGTCTGATACTTTTCAGTCTTCATACTTTTCTTCTTTTAATTGACTGCCACCTACACAACAAATAGGTGTATTTCTAAAGGGAATGAGGTTTCTTGCTGTCAATTTTTAGCCTTGAAACAGTTGCATTTTCCTGTGGTAGCACACAGTAATTTTCAAAGACCATGAGATGACTAAATTGTGCTGTGAGAGTCAAGTGTTCAGACTATGTGTCCTGACTTATGTCGGAGATATATGCCTAAAAAGGGATAATAAACTTATACATTCAGTGTAGGTACTACTTTTCCATAATTGATATGGGTGGGATTAATAAAAGAATGAAGCCTCCTGGAAGCTTAAGAGGGTTTGAATAAGATTTAAATCATTAAATTATCTTGTTTTATAGAAGACTTTTAAATTCTAATCTCTGGGCATAATATTTTTAAACCGGAAGACATCAGATGGTTTGGCCTCTTTACTTTACAAAATAGAAAACCAAAGTCTCGAAAAATAAAATTCACGGCAGCCAGGTCGAGATACTTTTATTTTAATGACTAACTTTCCACACAGCAATTTGTACCAACACTGTTGTAAGGTCTTCTCTGAGTTCCCTTAGATAGAAAGACGCTCATCCTCCAGAGTGTGAGTTGCAGCTATTCTGCAAAAACAATCTAGATTTTGAACTCTCCAACAGCTCACCTCTGTTGCTCAGTGATCTAGATGATACTTTGATAAGACAGGAAATGCTAGCTCTCTTGAGCTTTCTGAAGGGAATTCTAGTTCACAGAAAGTGGGAAAAGCATGAGTTACATATAACAAAATGAAAGAGACTAGCAAAACAGATGAAGAAAACCTTTGGAGCTGGAATAGGCATTTGAGGTTAGAGGTCCTGAGTAGCTAAGAGGACTCCCTGGTATGTGACTCCTTAGGCAAGTGTTATCCTAATTTGGTGGTTCCAACTAAAAGAAGGTCACTGTTGAGAACGTCCTCACGCTTGCTGCTGTCAGGTTTGTGTTGATATTATGTTGTTCCAGTAGTACGAGTTCGGACACATGCATATCCTTTATTTTTATTCAAATGGGGTGATTATTGTAGTAACTGTGTGGTTGAGTCAAGAATATTTTGTAGCATGAATGATGGCAAAAGATTTGAACATAAAAACTGTCAGTTAATCTGTAAATTGTTCTATACAGCAAAAATGTTTATTTTTGTTAAAATTTATTTCCATGGGATGAAGTAAGCACAGTGAATGTAAAACTTTGTTATTAAAAGCATAGTAACTGTAAGAGAATGCCCAGAATTCTCTTAGCAAAGTCTAGCTATAGAAATAAGGAAACAAACGTGCTCCATTTCTGTCACTAGGTAATTGAGAAGTGATTGAGTCCCAGCTACTTTTCAAACGTATTCCCAAGACAATCTCATAAACTACATCCTTTACTGGGTGAAAATCGTTCCATTAGGAAAGAATTTTTTCTAGTTCAAGGCCATGGGTTTGATGCCCCAGCACCACATCAGCTGGACGTGGTGGCAGAAACCTGTAATCCCAGCACTTGGGGGGTGGGGGGAGCGACGCAGGATTGCCATGTGTTCAAGACCAGCCTGGGCTATGTAGGGAGTGCAGGACCATCCTGGACTATAGAGTGAGATCCTGTCCAAAACAACAACAAGAACAACAAGAATAACAACAACAACAAAAAATTTCCTTGGTATTTTCTGAATTCACTGACTATGAAAGAATAGGCTTACACCTAACACTTACAGGTAACAAAACAAACAGAAAAGAAACTCAGCTCTCATTCTCAGATTCTTAGGCAGGTACATTCTCAGGCCGTGTTGAGGGAGGGGCAGCAGCGCTACACCCAGAGGAACTTGCAGCCACTGGGCAGGCTGTCCAATGAGCAGTCAGAGGCAGCAGGTAATGCAGATAACACGGTGATAGACTCCACCCACCTCATTGTGCTTATTTCATCTTCTAGGGTCACAGTTGTCACATAAGACTCTAGTAAGGCTTGTACCTGTATCTCACATAGTCCTTTCCCTGCGACCTCAACAGCACAGCCTTCTCTCTGTTTCCTCTTCATGTGGTTCTGGTCCTTTTCTGAAAGTTTAATTTTTGTTATTTTACTCAAAGACAAAATATTTATGCAAGTTTGTTCATGCAAATTTTGTTTCAAATTTCCATTTGCTCTGTGCTACTAAAGATGATCCTGAAGGCAACAGGAAACATGGTTCTGTCTCATTAGCATATATCAATAGCTAATTTCAAAACAAAATTCCTGCAATAAAAGCCTTTGCCAGTATTATAATCCCTAATCTTATTAACTACGCTCTTATTAAATGCATCATGCTAGTAGTTGTAAGCATTATTTGTGGGCTCTAAAGCTTGCAATGACTGGGTTAGGAGACACTCCTATTACTAGTTGGGTTTCACTTTGAAAATTCAATGTACTCATTAAAGATAAAGGGCAACAATTTACAATGTCCAAAATCCAAATAAAATTAGAATGTTTTATAATGATTGACATAACTTGATAATGATGAGAATGTATCAGTTTTCTTGGATGGTTATATAGAATTAACACTTCTTACCTAAAATGATATTTGAGACAAAAATGAAGCGTTTTCATCAGAAAGAGATATTTTAGGCTGTCTCATCATATTTATATATTTACAACCAAAAATTTGAGCTCTTTGATTGATGAAAAATACTTGGTACATTCCAAACAAAAACTCCAGGATTCTGTAAGGCAGGGATTTGCACCTTAATCTCAGGTGCTCTAAGAAGTAGCTCAGGGACCTTAATTAACCTCTGTGAGTGCAGGATTCCTCTCAGGTCAAGGGCAGTAAACATCTCAAGACAGTGTGTGAACATCTGATTGATGAAACACCCAGCTCTTCTGTCACTTGGTAAGACAAAGGAAGCGCTGCTACACTGTCATTTAATCTTAGAAATTGTAATTTGAAATTGCATGATAAATATTTTAAAGCACCTAATATTGCACGAGTCTTCTTTATTGATTTTGTGTCAGCAAATATAAATTGGCATGAATTTTTTTGAACTGGTTTACATTTTGTGTGTGTGTGTGTGTGTGTGTGTGTGTGTGTGTGTGTGCGTCAAAAGACACAAAAAGACTTTGTTGAATTAAAAAGCCAGTAAGCCTTTCTCATTATTTTTGTTAGATAAGAGAAAGGGAGAAAAAAATATTTGAGATAGTATGAGATGACAGATACATGATCATTCTGAAATTTATTATTATTTGCACAAAAACATTCTTGACAGTCTATGAAACCAATACTCTAGGGCTGGCATCATAGCCCAATGATTAGAGTGCTCTCCTGGCATTAGTAAGGCCCTTGGTTCTATACCCCAGCACCACATACCAACTAGCCAGGCATGGTAGTGAGTGCCTGTGGTGCTACCACTGGAGAAGCTGGCAGGAAGACTACTGTGAATTCAAGGCCAGCTTGGGCTGTGTAGTGAGTTAGGGACCTGCCTGGACTACAGAGAAAGACCCTGTCTCAAAGAAATGAAACAGCAAGAAAACAAACAAATTCTGGGCAGTTTGCCTGAGGCGATTGATGCTGCAGCCTTTCCCACCTATTGAAAACACTTCGACATTCTGAGTGAAATAGCAACGATGACACAGACACAGTGGATAAGCTTGACAAAAAGGGAAACCCGTGGGACAAAAATCTCAAAATCAGTGTGGGCTCAGGAGAGACGTCCTGCAAGACACTGTCTCTCAGTTCCACAGCTAGTTGCTTAAGGGCAAGGTATTGGTGGGGCTGGTTCCTTCCAGGGCTGAAGTCAGGGGTGGAGTTAAAGGGAGCGGGGGGTGCATATCTGTCCTGTGCCTCAACTCTAGTTCTTGGCAACTTCTGTTAGTCTGTGGCTTTTGCTGTACCACCCGAAGTCTGCTTTCCTCTGCACATGCCGTTCTCCCTGTGTGTGTATCTAAATTTCCCTGTTAATAAAGATATCTGTTGTATTAGATTAGGTGTCCACTATACTACAGCATAGCTTCATTTTAACTAATTATACTTTCAGTGATCCTATTTCCAAGTAAAGTCACATTCTGAGGCTCTGGTAGTTAGATGTTCAGCTCACAACTGGGTAGGGATTGATTTATAACAACACACAAACGTAAAATGGTAGGTTTTGGAGTTTTTTTTTTTTTTTTTTGTCTTATTAGAAAAGGAAAAACTACAGAAATCCTCTCAAGTTCTCATTCTACACCCAAATAATGCATATAAGAAAAATATTTCAGATTTCCTTACAGACATAGAGGCTTTATATAAAAATGGCACCATTAAGATGCAGACATCAAGCCAGAAAGATAAGAAACTTCTCTATTACAAACCTCTAGAATTTGTAAGAAGTAGGAAACTACCTTGCCCTTAAGAGAAAAGATCACACTATTGTAGTGTAGCCAGAAACAAAAGATCTGGAGGAAAAAGAAAAAGAAGTATGAGAATGTAGATATATAGTTTGTAGCTTTTTTGTTAGGAGATTTTTTTTTGACTCAGTAAAAACAGGAAAGATTTTTATTTTTAGTATTTTTGGTAAATTTTGTTGAAAGACTATCATAATTCTTAAAGTCAAAAAAAAAAGAGAGAGCATCTTGGCTGTTTTAGGATAAAAACTGGTTTCTGTCACTTAAGCGAGTCAAGTTAGACATCTCTTATCAGGGAGCTGCTAAGCTTAGTGGTTGAGACACAATTATATACCTAATAAAGATCTCATCCTGATCACTTGTAAGATCTGCTAAAATGCTCTCCCAAAACACGGGCCCCAGTTTTTCCCTGAGTCTATAAGTCTAAAAATAAATAAAGAAATAAACTTGTTCTGTCCATATCATGGTTTGATTCTGGAATGTCTCCCAAAAGTCTCAAGTGTTTTATTGGTATAGATTGACTATTGAACCATGTGCTGTTGGGACATTGGGCCCTAGACTGGAGGGGCGGATTACAGGCATGTAAATTAGATTATAGGCATGTAAACTGGATTATTGGCATGTAGTGGAGGTTTACCATGCCTTCCATACCTGGATCCAGGAGGGGCTGATCACTGGGACGAGACCTGGAGAGATATGTAAGCTGCTTCCTGCCTTCCTTGGGAGAACTAGTCTCAACTTGCCTTGACTTGGCTTCCTGTGTGTGATGTAGTGAGGAGCTGCCTCCACCTCTGCCTCTGCCATGTACTTCCATGGCTGCCAGCTGCCTCTGAACGGACTGTGACCTTCTGAAACTGTGAGCTAAAATAAACATTTCCTGCCCTTAATTTGTGGAAGTCAGGTATTGAGTCACAGCAACGAAAAAGTAACTAAGACAGTCCCATACATAAGACTGTTCCAGAAGACGCTGAGTAAATCATTATTTAATTATACACATCAATCCAGGCCCCTAACTAACCATACAATTGTGTTGGCCACAACAGGAGAAGGTGCTTTTGTCATCTCAGATTACCATTGTGAGCAATTTCCCAACTCAGTAAGACTCTGTCTCAAGAATAAATAAATAAATAAATAATAAAGTAAAAAAGGAGAATGTGGGGCTGGATATATAGCTCTGTGTGAAGACTTGGGCTGGACCCCTAATACAGCACACACACACACACACACACACACACGAGGATGAGAGAAATAGAAGTGAAGTGTTACTGAGAGATGGGGAATTTTGATCTGAGCAGAACTGAGGGCAGGAGTAGTTCCAGGAAGTTTCCCCAGGATTTGGGATGGAAGGATAGTGAATCTTTGCTTTTGTTGAAAATGTCCCCCAAGACCTGTATGTTAATGGATTAGTGGACAAAGAGAAGCTTTTAGAATATGGTGGAGCCTTTCAAAGGTGTAGCCTAGTGGGACGTTTTCAGGTCACTAGAGAAATGTCCTTGAAGGGAACTGTGGACCCCTGTACTTGTTCAGTGCGTTCTGCTCTGTGGCCAGAGGTAGGCAGCTGTCTCCACCATGTGCTCCACTGTGATGTGCTGTCTTATTATAGGCTCAAAGCAATAGGACCCACAAGTCACAGACTGGAACCCTGCAAACCTGAACCAAAATAAGCCTTTTCTCCCTTTAAGTTTATTATCTTAGGTATTAACTGTTTGTTACATGGTTTTGGAAAGCTGACTAACACAGCCTCCATAGTAACCTGGCAACAAGAGAAGGGGGTGTGGTATCCTCGCTAGCCCGCTGCCTTCACAAGAGGCACAAGAACATCCACACAAACTCTGTCAGTTTTGCAACCTCTTAGTGTTTGGCTGTTCTCCTGTGACAGCTGACTTCAAAATAGGTCAATTCCTCTGTTAACTTTGGTCTGTCTCCTCTCCACCCCCTTTCTGGCATATTCCATTTTGCGAAGGTCATGTAACAAATCACTTTCCAAATCAAGAGCAGCACAGGGACATAAATCAATGTAATTCATGCATGATTTTTTTCCTTCACAAGGACTTGTTGAAATGAAACATTACAATATATTTTGGTTACACAAATTAAATGCTGGCTTTCAAAAGCATAGTACTTGTACTTTTAACCTTCAAAGAACTTTATAGATATTAAGGTCCTTAATCTTTTTAACACTCTCAGAGTCTTTGAGTTGAACTTGTTTGAAAGATGTAACATCAAGGGTAAGGAACTATTTGAGGACCAGATGCAATTTTTAGCGCTAACTTCTGGCCTTTGAGATGATCTTGGTTTAGCCACTTCTGACAGTCAGAAAATAATTATTTCTATTCCTCTCTCTTGTCAATAGGAAGCTATTATTACCCTGTTCAGCGTGAACTCATTACGATGGCACAAAAATAAAATATTGAGAATAATGGGTCATAATCAGAGTAGAATTTCAAAAAGCAAAAATAATAGATGCTGATTTTCTCTGAAACTCACAAGCCAACTGAAGCCATTCAGAGCTCCCTCTGTCTTTTTCTTTCCTTTGATTCTTGTTTACTTTCACTCCTCCTGTTTCTTCTCTTTTTCTTTTCTTTAGGTTTCCCTCTTGTCATGAATTTTTTGCATGTAGGAGCTCTTGATCCCCTCACAGTCCTTTCTGGGGCACAACTCGTCTTGTATACCTGGCTCCCTCTCTTTGTCTTCAATCCTCTTTTTTTCTGCGATGTTTCTTTCTGACTCTACTATTTACTTCTACAGACCTGCATCTCCTCCACTTCTTGCTTCTCCCGTGGTCATGTGGAGGTACTCTGTTCCTTGAACCAGACTCTGGGATTGACCCCTTTGTTCTTTTGCTTGTACTTTTCTGCTGTGATCACAAGTGCTACTGTGATTAACTACCATTTATTAAATAGTCCCTTAGGTTACTTTCTATTGTGAGAAAGCCATCAAAAACCTACAGTGCCAGTTAAGAGACCGTGTTCTGTACTCTGAATCTGCAAAAGAGGAAAAAGTTAAAATGGGTTGTCAGTTGTGGTTTGGAACACAATTCTTTGTTATGAGCCTCTGCTTGCTGTTGATAGAAAAAAGCCTCAGGTCTCACTGTAAGAGGGAGAAGATGAAAATAGAGACATTGGTTCAACCCTCACAGTGAAATTCCATGGTTAGTATTGACCCATCCTTGCTCTCAAACAAAGGAAGGCGACTGAGATGAATTTTCTTTGTGTGCATGTAGCAGTCAATCACTCAGGAGGCTGAGTTGCAGCCAGGATTTAATCTCTGCTATGTCCATGAGCTGCTGAGGAAGATATTTATTTTTCTTGCTGGTTCAAGGTTGCGAGTATGGTTCTGACTGTGATTTGCGAGGTGCGCAGGAATGTGGAGGGAATGAATTCTATGGTAACATAAAGAAGCAAGCTGTGTGCCTAGCAGGACCCACATCCTAGGGAAGAAATATCTTGCAAACGAGAAAAGGTTTGAGGTCCAGAAGGTGTCATTAGAATGCATTGTATTTCCATGTACCCAGTGGAATGGGTGCAGAGGGAGGCTCATCTCTCTTTCTTGCTTAGGAGGGAGGAATGTTAGCTGCTGGAGCAGGTGGGCGGATGAAGGGGAAAGTGATTGTTGGAAGCTCCAGAAACGGCCGATTAAAATGAAATCACTGAGTCCCTTCTGCCCTGAGTGGAAACACATAGGGGCAGAGGAAGTACTCTGATTTATTTTTTCTCTATATTCATCCTATTTCTGTAATTCCTCCTAAGCCTTCTTTTAAGCCATAGAAACTTCAGAAAGCCATAGGAAACTTTACTCTGTTGAAGAGTTTTCCTATTTCTCTGGAATTCATGTCATAGCTATAAAAAATTTGCCCAGTGCTGAAAGTTCAGGCGATGTTGTCTGATCTTCCAGTCGCTTAACTTGCACAGTTATGAGCCGAGCTGTGGAAGGCCCAGTGACTGCTCTCCGCAGGGCTGTGGTCTCACAGTTTGGGCTGCATGCGCCGCCATTTCTCCCCCGGAGCGCACCAGTTTCCTCGGCTCTGGACCAAGCCGGTGGCCCGCCCCTGCTTTCTTCTTCCTACAGCCCTCAGGAGGAAAGGGTCTCTTCGGGGGAGTTTTTAGCTCTCTCCGTTGCTTCTCACAAGCGTTTTGTTGATACCGTGTTTGCTTCCTTCTAGAAATGGGATAGGCTCAAGAAACAAGATCAAGGTCAGCTTTTCTCTTTCAGCTTCCTGCTCTGAGGCTATCAACCTGCTCGAGTGAGCTGCAGAAAATGAAACAGATCCAATCTCAAAATCGCTAGTCACGGCGTGTCAGAGGTCTCAGAGTTTCAGTAGGGTTAGCCAGCTCTCTTGGGGCTGTGGCTGTCTGCCCCACGTGCACTGCGACTGAGATCAGCCAGAGCGGTTCTTAAAAATTTCAGTGAATGAGATCTTAAGAGCTAAATCCCCTCCACTCATCACTGCGCTCATTTTTCTTTTCTGTTTTTCTTATTACTTCTTGCCACCAAGGCGGATGTTTCCATATACACATCCTGTATACAGAATTACTGGAACACAGGAACTTAGTAAAATCTCATTTAATTATTATTGCTCTTTCCTTTTTTTTCTGACTTTAAAAAACATCATTATTGCTATTATTAGTAGTAGTAGCTAGATTCCCTTTGGAATGAATCAAAGAAGAATTGCAAATTAAAGCTGAAAAATACAAGAAAGGGAAATTTTAATTTTTGAAATACTTGTATCTACAATAAAGTAAAAAGTGTGAGATAAGATAAATGAGACAGGCCCCGTTTCCCTCCCAGCGGTCAGTTTCTGAAAAATTTAATGTGTCTTCAGCATAGAGCTATAGCTTGTAAAAATGCAAGTGGACTTGAAAAAGATGCAGCGCTTGCTGCAATGTCTTTTACGTGTTATTTTTACTAGAAAGGACAGAATCTACATGATAGACCCTAGGGCAGAAAGTGAGAGCAGGAATGGTTTCGGCAGGTGGCTTGTTCTCACGGAGCCGAGGCCAGGTGTTCTCCAAGCTCATGATGGCTCAGCAACTGAGAACTGTGGGCTGCGTCCCTACCTGCCCCGTTTCTGCTTTGCTTCTCTTAAGACAAAAGGAACACGAAAGAAATGACACACTTTAAGTCTTGTGTGGTTGTATGGCTGATTCACACAGTATAAACTATTCAGTTTTAAATAATCACAAGAATTCATCTACAAAAAAAAAGTAGGATTAAAAGCATGGCAGCAAGCTGTGAACCGTGGGGTGAAGAGTTGTTTTAAATGAATCATTACCAGATAGGAAACTCTCTAAGACACAAGATAAATCCTACTAGAGGAAAAATGTGACCTGGAGATTGATATTTTAAAACTTCTTCAGGTTATCAGCATTCAAAAACAAATAATCCAATCCAAAGTTCTTTTTTTTTTCCCTTCATTTAGCCTGGTACAGCCTTTTCCAGAGGCCACAGGGAGGTGCTTGGAATCACTGTCTAGAAGGGAGGATGCTTCTCTGTGGGTGGTGGGGAAGTTAACTGTCAATATTACATTCTCAGAGCTCCTACCAGAATGATTCACTTATAATTGGCTGGTGTAATTATTATAGAGTTCCAGTGGCTGTTATGCTGTGTTAATCACAGAATATTGTAATTGGCGTTAGAATGACCATGAAATGAGCCATACAATTTCAAAACACACTTAACCATTTTCAGAAGAGGTGCAAATGAGAGTTACTATACTGTAAAGATTCAAGAGAAGCTCATGAATGAAACTTAGAAAGTGGAGAATGAATTGATGGTTACATTTCTTTATGCTCTGTCCCCATCAATGAAAGTTCCTTCTGGATTTTACCAGATACTGACTTTCTCCTGAGGCCGCACATCACTACATATTTCAGAAAAGACAATAAGGGTGTTTTGTTGATATTTTCCCCTCAGGTGTAGAAACAACTCCAAAAGTGGCCTCCAGGGGGCTTCATACTGTGTTGCATACAGTGTCTCCTTGGCTGCTTCCTTCTCAGTCCTTGGTATCCTCCTGCCTTTGGCTGTGGAGTTTCTTCTGATAGAGTTGCTACAACAGAACAAGAGCGGGCAAGTTGTAACACGTGTACCATAGAAAACTGGAGCCATTTCTCTTTAGCATGGAAGTTGACCTCTTTCTTTCTCCTCCCTCCCTCCTTTATAGATACCATATGGCCACATACCCCTAATTTACTACTCTACCATTCTATTAGAAAAAGATGAGCTTTACTTAAAATGTCTAGGAAATTACTGGGCTTTGTAGCTCTGTAGTGTGCATTCTTTAATCCATATTAATCAAGAATTATTAAGCACTTGAATTTAGAAGTGTTTGATATTCATTGTCTAGTAAAATAAGTTGCATGATAATATGAACATTTTTAAAGTACGTTTCTAGGCCAAAAAAGATTCAAAGCAAGTTAATTGCGTTCAGTCTACAGCATTTTAGTTAACTACAGCTAAAGTAAGCTCTTTATTAGCAAGATAAAAATTCTGAATCTTTAATTGAAATTTTAGGAGATACAAAATTGTTCATCTGAAATCCAATTTCTTCTGCAATTTAGGGACACATTGTTTGGAATAATGGCTCTTTGTAAAGGGGCATTGTGACAAATTATCAAGCAATGACAGAACAACCACTATTCTGATAAGAAAATTATAAAATATTCTCTACCCTGTTCTTTGTAGAAAGTCTGTACCTACTCTTTCATTCATTTCTATGTAATGTATGTACTTTTGAGTTTGTTTTCTACTTTTGCTGACAGTTTCATAGGTGTATCAAGGGTCACATGGACGGAGGAGCTTTCATAGGTGACTTAACACACAGCGAGCTTGAGTCTGTTCTTTCTGGTGCAACTAGTTGAGCTCTGTACAGTGCTAAGTTCTGGTGAGATGTAGGTAACTCAAGTGTGTAAAATAAGGCTTTGAAGGTAAAGGCACCAGCATGGGGCTCATGGCCTTTCTGAAGGGAGCAGCTGGCAGCCATTTTTTTTTTTTTTACATAAAAGTCTTTGAAGGGCACAAGAGCCAATCCCTTTGGAGTAGTCTGTTTTGTAGTTGTTGTTGTTACTATAATGAAATGCTTGACACAGGTTACAGCATAAAGAAAAGAGGCTTATTTTGGCATACACTTGTGAAGGTACAAGGTTTTCTTCAAGGTGTGATTGTTCTTGCTGGCAGAGTCCCTAGACAACACATGGCACTACAGAGCAGGAGACATGTTGCTGTGCTCATGTTGCTGTGTACGTCTATGTTGTATGTCTGATTTCTGTTCCTCTTCTTAAGAAACTACCAGAATCCAGTCATGGGGCTTCCACCCTCACGATCTTATCTGAATCTAAAAACTTTTCAGAGGCCATATCTCTAAACACCATATTGAGATTAAGTTTCTGCCCTCTTAAAATCATAAGCATATGCCTTTGGGGGATTAAACTTCTACATAAATTCAGGAAGGACAAGCCGCATTCAAGTCATTGCTCCCTAAGACCAAAAATCTCTGTGGATATGTAGACTCAGCATTGGAGCATCACTCAGTAGACCACTGGGCTCTGCATTCTTATCCCTTCAGACATGTATGTTAAGGGTTTAGAAGGGGGAAATGTGGGTTATAATTTCTTAAGTCATTTTATTAATTTTACATAGTATGATTAGTATTAAACTGGCTTTTACCATGTATCATTAAAGCTGGTATTCATTTCAATCTATTGGTATTATAGGGTCAAATTGGTAAATACTTCAAACATTTTTCCTGCCCCACATTAACAAGCAATGTTTACAGTTTTGTTCAAGTATGTTTTTGACTGGAACTTGGAAGTTCTTTCACATCTGTATATTACAAGTATAACAAGATTTTTCAGTTCCTTGTAGAGCTGCCAGAGGAGAGAAAAATTTTGTTAATTTAAGTGGTAAGTTGTCCGAGCATAATATTACTCAATTTTACAATATTATTTGATGACTACTACTCAACAGCCTCTTTTAGACACCAGCCTTATATGTATTTGTTTTAAAAATTCAATTCAAAGCATTTCTTCTTCATTTGTATTTCTCAAAGATCTTCATAAAAATAACTTTACATTTAGACGTTAGTTTTGGTCAATTACTTGAATCGTCTTGAATTTAATATAAATACAATTAACTCCATTTCAATTATATTAGACTTTTAAAAATGTTTCTTTCATTTAAGACCATATTCCCTACTGTTTGTGGCATGCTTTCTAAAAGAGAGAAAAACCAAAACTATTCCTTGGGATAATATTTATTAAATCTCACTGTCAGAAAATTACTTTGCAATTATTTAGAATAAAAGATATCCTAATAGTCTCTAACACATCCAGTCAATGAGGCCCATAAAAGGCTCACTAGACTAAGAATCATAGGAAATGCTTAGTCTTGTTTTCAGTAAGGGTAATTTTTATATTATTAAGCATTAATATTAAATAGTTACTTATATTCTGGGCCAGAAATGTAACTAGCTCTATAAAAAACTTTTTATACTTATTTTTATACTTGCTCTTCCAAATAAGAAAGAAAAACTACAGTTCTCTGGGGCCCGTAGTGTTTGAAACTTTATTAAGTGTGCTGCCTCTGGCTACAGAGATCAAAAGTGAGTTTCGCAAGTCAGTTCAGAAAAGCAGTCTGTCTCCCTGACTTGTGTTGCCAGTAATTGTAAAGTCAGCCAGGTGTTACTCTTGGGAACTGAAGGTATTTGATTATCAGGAAGAGCGTGGTGCAGAGTGTCAACAGCGGGGCTCGAGCTGTTGATGTGTACACACACAAGTGCCCAAGAGTGGTAAGCAAAGTTTTCAGCCTCCATCCTTCAGCTTCCCAAAATATAGTTTTGAAAAGTACTTTGTTCAAGGTTCTCTTTCACCAGCTCCCCTTCCCTGCAGTTGCAGCACCTTAACTATTTTTTCTTTCTTTCTTTCTTTCTTTCTTTCTTTCTTTCTTTCTTTCTTTCTTTCTTTTTTTCTTTCTTCCTTTTTTCTTTGTTTTGAGACAGGGTCTCACACAATAGCCCAGGCTGGTCCTGAACTCACTGGTTAGCCCAGCGTGGCCTTGGGCTCAGAACAATCCACCTGCCTCAGCCTCTCGAGTGCTGGGATTACAGGTATGCGCCACCATGCCCAGCTTTATGTGGTGCTGGGGGAGTGGAACTACTGTTCATTCCTCCAGCCCCATCTTCACTATTGTAATGGTCTTTGCTTCTCCTGTTGGTTTGTTGATATTGATTTATATTAATTTGAGAGGACCTATACAGTCTAAAATGAGGCCTCCCACTAACAATAAGACATAGGTAATCTACCAGCACATCTTTGACTTGCTTCCAAGGATTTGCAGTGGCAGTGACAGAAGTATGAAGCTTCTCATCTCTCACTGGGTCTGACTTGTGGGGGTACAAATCTTAGAGAGAGAAAAACTGCAAGAGGAGAAAGGTGGAAACAGAGAGAGAGAGAGAGAGAGAGAGAGAGAGAGAGACAGAGAGAGAGAGACAGAGATGAAAGAGGAACAGAGAGACTGAGAGACAAGGAGACAGAGAAAGCACTTAATCCTGTTCCATGGTGTCAGTACTTCTTGTGGGCTGCCTGAAGTCATGCCTTTCACACTTGATTAGTACTGTTTTGAATATGCTGAGATATTAAAGGACAACTTAACATTTTTTGAGTATTATCCTTTCTACTTAGAAGCACCTACTAAGTATTAGCTTAATTCTTTCAAAGGTGTAATAGAAAAATTCTCATATTCTTACCCTTAGTTTCTCCTTTACCTTGAGACCATGCCTTAATTTGAGAATCTTTTCCTTGCTTGAGAAAGTAAGTTCTTACTTGTTGTGTGTGTGTGTGTGTGTGTGTGTGTGTGTGTGTGTGTGTGTGTGGCTAGGACATAATAGTCAACACCCACAAATTAAGGAAGGAAAGGTCTATTGTAGTTCACAGTTTCAGAAGGTCTTTCTGTGCACTCATGATGGCTGGCTGGCAGTGGTGAAGGGCTTAGCAGAGGTGCACCAGAGGGAAGGTGTTCACAGCCTGAAAAGGCGGGAAGCTGAATGAGTGAGGAAAGGCAAAGCCAGAGTGAAGGTGACACAGCCTTCCTGGTCACATCTCTGTGATCTTCTGGATTAATGATCCATTCTTTCCAATGAGGTCTCAACTCCTAACAACACAGGAAATTAAAAGATTAACCCGGATGATTGAATATTCTTCCAAACATGAGACATCTGGGGGACTTTCTAGATCCAAACCCTAAAAGTAGATATAAAAACAAATTTATTTTTTATCCTAGCAAACTCTAGTCTTGAAATTCTTGTAAACGGTGTGTGGTCTTTTTTAGGCTCACTTCTTGTACTGTCTTCCCTGCACCTATGAAATACTATTTTCAACATTTCACCTGGCAATCAAGTCCAAAAACTCTTAAGGTATACTTTATATTATCAATTTACCTTGCGCGGCTAGGTAAACATTTCATGCCCCTGACACAAAGGCTGCTGTCTTCCCATTCGATCCTAGCAGATTCCTTACCATTTCCCCAGACTTTTCCAACAGCGTTTTTGCCTCTTCTCTGGTGTCAGTTTGCCACTTCCGGTTCCAATGCTCACTCATGAGTCCTTCTATTGTCGATCTTTTCTGTTGCTGCTGTTTGATTTGCTTTGTTTTATACACAAGGCAGATTTTTATCGCATATCAGACGTTGTGTATGAGTACTGGGGAACCATCTGGATTATGCTTGTCTTTCCAGAGCGGATTTACCTTACCTTGGCTTGGTAGCTGCAGTGAAGGCAAATCGTCTTAATCAAGAGAACGGACACAGCCAAGAGCTAGTCTGTATTTCCTGCAATATCTGCTCTCCTGGAGTGGCACCGCATTCTAAGACCTCAACAAAAGTGTCATCATCGTCTGTTACAGTCCCACTTCCTTAGTGGCCATGGTCTCTAATTTTGTCTTTGCAGTGCCAAAAGAATAATTTTTTTTTTAAAAATCAACTTTGTTTTCCAGTTTCTTTATGCTTGACTCCTTAGCTTTTAGACAAATAATCACATAAACTAAGAACATTCCTTTGATGTCAAAACAGCTGAATATTCTGCTTAATTTTTTGTACCTTTTTTTTTCTATCCAGGATTATTCTGGTAAGTCCTGGCTGTCTTTATAGCCAAAATTCTAATTTTCATTTATCCAGATTTATGAGATTGCTAGGAATTCCCTAGCTTATTTACTTTTTAGTAGTGGCTGAGCTTTCTTCACTCTTCAGCCATATCTAGAGCTGGCAAATGCCCTGAAGGGTGAGTGACACTCGGAAGTCACCTTACCTTTCTACGTTTCTCTTCTCTCCAGGAGCTTTACACTTCAAACTCTGGCTGTCTTGAAAGCCCTCCAGTGTGTTTAAGGAAATTATTATTTTTTTCTTTTTGGGTGTTATTTGTTCAGAATCGCCTGAATGGCAACATGCTTGAAGCTGTTCCTGGTATGTTCAGACACACACAGCACTGAATTCTTTTTCTCCCTAAGCCATTTGCACTTACAATAGGCCTGATAACACGAAGAGTGTCAGTGAGTGTGTGTTGGGGGCAAGGAGACAGATGGAGGGACACCTCAACAGTACAGTCAGAAGAACTTAGCAACTTGATTACCTGGACATGGTGTGTGTGACAGAAAGATGAGACAGACACGGATTTGAGGTTGAGTTGTGCATGATGCTCTTAACTAAAAGAAAGATACGAATAATTTTAAGTTATTTCCCTTGTGCAAATCCTATCAACATATAAAAATATATAAGTGATAAACTATAAGTCTGTAAACTTACGTAAAGTAGAAACGTGTGGCTGCTTATCAAGAGCATTTTTTTCTTTAGTTACTGTTGGCTTAAAAATTTGGACATCTTTTGTCTCTGAGGTTATTAGAAGTAGCTTTTAAAAAATTTGCACAGAGCCTTCTGATTGTTAAGTTACCTTGAAATCTCTCATTTAACTCCCATATAGAACTGTGACGAAGGTGGAATAGTTTTATATCCTACTTACCAATAAAGACAAATGAATATAATTATCTAAGGACACTGAGAAAGCAACTTGCTGCAGTGGTGTGAGAACCACGCCTTTCCCATCTAGGTCATCCAGCTGCCATACATATGTCATCCAGCTTTGCCATTCCTAGTAATGGTAACTACTTAAAATCAATGATGAAATTACAGGCAGCAAATAAGTTGCAAACAGATGGCATTCCAAAAATGACACCATGTTTCCTTTTAAACCTTTCAAAATATATTTAATAAAGCCATGACTAGTTCAAAAGAATATTAAACTATAGCAAGCTTGGATGACTGGCTTACCCAGAATCCAGTTATGATAGACTGAGATGCCCACTGTCTATTACCTCACTGTCTTGTATCTTAAATATACTCTGCAGTTCTTGGAGGAGGAAAAAATAAAATTGAGTATAAAATTCTGATTCAAAGTGAGATTGTATAAATTAGGAAGTCACACTTCAGATGGTTAAATCCCCTGGTTACAGATGTGATTCTGAAACCCTCTTCCTCTAGTTATCTCAGCTCTCCTTGAGGAAAAAGCAGTGAGATCTTGGAGATAGAAAGGAAAGTTACTTGCCCCCTGTGATATGAGTCAGCCCACAAGCATTTGAATAAATAACACTTACTGCATACATGAAATTTTCACCAGAGAAGAGTGTAAATAGATTAAGTACATTGGCTCAGAAGAATGGATTGGACCACGATGCAAAATTCATGATATGGTTGATATAGCAAAGCCCCGACATACCTGGAACTTCTCTTCCCAGGAGACACACATTCCATTCACAAGCACTAATAAATGGGACTTGTTTTTGAGTGGCACTGCATAATTTTATGCCATTTCCTATTTTAATTTCTCAGTGGAAATGTGCGAAACGTTGAGACTAATGAAGAGAACTTTTGAACGCAGAAAAAAAACTCATGCTTTGTAATATTATTTTATTCAATGTTTTGTTATGCAATCCTGTTTATATAGTATGATTTCAGAGCTAAATTTTAATTTTGTATTTATCTAAATCATGTAGTTAAGCCCAAGTTTTCAAATTTAACTAACAATCTGACTATTTAAGTATATTGGTTCTGCATTCATTATGTTGTGTTAAAATGAGATTCTAAAATACTGCTATTATTGCTCAAGCAAAGAAATACTTGATGTATGGATCTTTATTTATTTCTTTTCTTTTCTTCATTCCTCCCCCACCCATTTTATTGATATGTATAAGCACAAAATTTAAGGTTTACAATAAAGTTGAGCATTCTGTGCATATACATATCTTGTCAAGGTGACAAGGACTTTCCCACTCTCCTTTTGTCCCTCCCCCTACCCACCCCTCCCTTCCTCCCCACCCTACCCCACTAGTTCACCTTGTTTTTCTCTTTTAAATTCCATGAAAGAGCTGTGATCTGGGTTTCTCATTTCAGAGA
>PVKB01004896.1:53222-119801 GCA_004027205.1 Ctenodactylus gundi | reverse complement strand
ACCTCGTCTCGATCCTGGGGAGCACTGAACCCTTTATTTTTTTTGAAACAATATCTCGCCAAATCGCTATGCTGACCACGCTGAGCTCTAATTTGTGTGATCCTCCTGCTTCAGCCTCCCCAGGGTTCTGGGATTATAGGCATACGCCCAGCTTCCCACTGGCCTTTTATCCCTGGGGACAAGGAACTAAGCAAGGATAGGGACCTTTGATGTCGCCCAAGTCCCTATCCGGTTGTATTATGTTTTTATTGAACTGATGTGTATTTGAAGGTTACCTAGCTAATCTCTCCTTTGACAGGTAGGAGTTGATAACCACCTCTCCCCCGGGAAGAACTTCACTTAGTCTGGGTTATACTATTGAGCATTAGAAGCTATTGTCCCTTTGAACACATATTCTGTGCCAGGCACTATTTGAGATCTTAAAGATCAACGGGGAGCAAGAGACCAAGACTGGATTCTGAAGAAACTCTCCAAAATTTACTTTGTGAAGACAGATAAGAATTGTAAATCAGAGTAAACGGATTAAGAGGTGGGTGGGAGGAGTTGCCATTTTAGATAGGATAAATGGGGGGGGGATCTTTAAAGAGATTTGAGGTGGGCACAGGAGTGCAGGCTTGTAATCCCAGCATTCTGGGAGGTTGAGGCAGTAAGCTCACAAAGGGACAATTTATCAAAAGCCTAGAGAAAGAACAGGTGTTGGCCATATAAAGAATAGGAAGGAGGACTGAATGGAACAAAAGAAGGAGCAGAGGGTACTAGATAAACATGACGATCAGAAAATAGCAAGTATCTGTGCTTATAGCTAAGATAACAATTTTCATTTAAGACCAAAGTTTGAAAAGAAATTCTGAGCTGAAAGTATGGCACTCATCACCCTAAACGGGAAATCTACAAGGCAAGGGTCAATCTTGTTTCTCCTGGGCCAATGATTTGTTTTTGTTTGTTTGCCTTATGATAGTTAATGAGTTTCACAATACAAGCCTGTGGGAGTAAGCCTGTAATTAAAAATTCTGGGAGGCTGAGGCAGGAGGATTCCAAGTTCAAGCCCTGCCCCCAAAACTTGGCAACTTAAGTGAGACCTTGTCTGTAAATCAAAACTAAAAAATGGGACGGGAATGTAGCTCAGAGTGAAGGCCATGGGCTTGTTCCTTGGTCCTTAAAAATAAAGAGAGAATCACAAAGAATAAGTAATAAAGCTGATCATTTATAACTATTGTTGGCTCTTCTAGAGTCCCCCCCAGTTTTCACACAAACACATTTGAAACAGTGTGAGCAAAGAACCAAGTATTTGCCTTGAGTTCAAATGCCTGTTCTGCTTAGAAGCCTTCACATGTTTTCAGCAGCAGATTTAATGTTCAGAGGTGGCTGCGTTTTCTCTTCGGGCAACTCATCTGATGAGTCAAATGCTTCCCCCTCTGTGACTCCATTTTTCGTATCCAAATGTATTCATGTGTGTAATGCCCAATTATTCAAAAAATATTCTGCTCAGACCCTTGTTTGCATACAGCCCCAAGATCTTCATTATAACTGGAGGCACGCCTTCAGCAATGCTTCTGTCAAGCAACGATCCTCCCATAAGTGCAAACCCGGGAAGACAGATGTAGGGTCATTTACTATGAGGCAGTAACCCATGCTGGCAACAAGAGGTTGTAGCTGATATTTTCCCAGTATTGCCATGTGTGAATGCTACAAAGTTCGCGCGTTTCCCACGGGGCAGAGGGTGTCTGAGTGAATCAATAGAGAACAGGAAACGTAATTGGCATTTCAATCTACAACCGAGTCACTTCGAGACAGAAAGTGGTTATAATCCTGGGTTATGCCCAGTTATCTCCGCTTCTGACCACTTCCTACCTCCACACCTGAGACTCTGCAGAGAGGGGACATTATAGATTTAAATGGTAACACAAGAATAGTCAGCAGAAAACAGATGCCTTAAGATTGGGTTGCTCCCAAAGCCCTTTTCTGTATTCCTTCCCTGATAAAGGCAATAACATCCGCTCTGTAAGAACTGCCCTCTCGGATCCCTCCTGGAGTACAGCAGCAGGACCATGTTATCACTAGCACGGAGGTTGGCTTCCCCAGGGAACAGATGCTGAGCTCAACACGGAGCACAGGAAGACCGTTAGAGAGGGCTCTGGGAATAAATGAATGGGAGGGAGCTGGGGAGCGTGGCTGAGCAGAAGGAGACGTCCAGTTGTGACTCGCACCCGAAGCCTCGGGACCTAAAGACAGTTTGGAAGGTGAATTGTGCCTTCGGCTGAGCCAACTAGGCCGTTAGGCCCCCTGACTGGGATAGGAAAGTCCCACGCATGGCTTCGCAGGGAGGGGGCCTGGCCTCTTCCAACGCTCCCAGCAACAGAAGAAGTAAGCACCCAGGTCTTGAAGGCTGAAATCTGGGCAACAAACTCCAGGATCCATCACCACAGACTGCCATGTCATGTCACCGAGAGGGAGTGGTGTTAAGACAAGACCAGTGGAGCTGGGCCTGGTGCTACAGGCCCATGATCCCAACACCCTTGGAGGCTGAGGCAGGAAGACTGTAAGTTGGAGCCCGGCCTGGGCAATTTAGCAACTTAGTAAGACCCTGTCTCAAAATCAAAACTAAACTATGGGCTGGGGGTATAGCTCAATGTGAAAGCCTTGGGTTCAATCCTCAAGGGCATACCCCCCCCCCCCAAAGATAGACATTAGAAGGTCAGGGTTCAGATCCACGGATCTTGTTGTTACAACTGTATTGTAACCCTATCGTTACAATATTGCCATTGGTTACTATCCCAGGTAAACCGTAGGATTGGGATCCTCACATGACTAGAGTTTTAAGGGAAAGGTACTACTAGAGAAACTATGATCTCCTTAATAGGAATTTGGAAATTGTGCAAAGCCTAAGAAATCCTCGGGCCCTCTGAACACACACATAAGAATCCTTTCTCATACTGATTTCAGATCTGGACTTGGAGAATAGGGAGAAGAAAATTACTCTATCAGATAGAATAATTATAGCCAGACAGAAGACTAGGAAAATTTCCCCTACAGGAAATGGTCCTAGTTCGGGACTGGCAGGTGACTTCCTCCTTTGCTACTCTTAAGTGTGACTTGGTATTGGTTTCTTTCCACTAAGATGCACTGAGCCTTTTGGGGTAGGTAAATTGAAATTGAGCCTTAGGGGCTGGAGGAATAGCACAGCAGTTAGCGCCCTTGCCTAGTAAGTGCAGGCCCCTGAGTTCAACTCCCCAGCCCCAATAAACTGAGCACGGTGGTGCGTGCCTGTAATCCCAGCACTGGGGAGGGTGAAGCAGGAGAATGCTGTGTGTTCAAGGCCAGCCTGGCTACATTCTGAGTTCAGGACCAGCCTGGACTACCGAGCAAGATCTTGTCTCCAAAAAAGAAAAAAAAAATTGAATTCTCGGTTAAAATGAGATCACTACGAGCCACATCCAGGCCAGAATGCCGGAATGGAGGGAATGCAAATCTCCTACACAGAGTGGGACATGGGAACAACACGTATGCCAGAGTTGTCTCCCATCAGAGACAGAGTGGTATTTTTCCAATTAGATATTGTTCTGTTGAACTATATTAAATTAAAACATTTTTTGAGAGGAACATACTTTTTTAATGCCCATTTGAGTGAAGGAATAGACCGCGTTAGAATTTTTGTTTTGTTTTGTTCTGTTTTAAGGCAAGGTCTTTAGTTCAAGCTGATCCTGAACTCACTATGGAGCCCAGGCTGGCCTTGAGCTCACGGCAGTCCTCCTGCCTCAGCTTCCTGAGTGCTGGGATTACAGGCATGCACCACCACGCCTGGCTAAATTTTGAGTGCTGTTGGGGGATCAGACCCAGGGCATTGCATGCGGTGGAAGCACTCTAACCACTGAGCTATGCCCAGACTCCTGGCTGCTGTTGTTCTGACATGCTTCTGATTTCCAACGTCACCCCCCACTCCTGGTCACAGAGGTCATCCACAGGGGACCTAGCGCAGTCTAGGAGAGCCCCTCATCCTTCAGCTAGAGTGACTATTCTGGGAACTCAATCCAAACCACCTGGAATAACTGATCCATTTGGTCCCTGCAGCTAGTGGAAAGATGTCTGGTCTCTCAGTCTCACGCAAGTCATGAAAATGTGTCTGGTGGCCCATCGCCCTGCCTCCCTCTCCTTACCCACCAGAAATGGGCGAATGAGGGCAACACAAGGAGATTCGGAGCCAGGCGGTGGAGGGACGGCAGACAGCCCCATGCACATCCCCACAGCGGATTGTGGACGCTCCAGTTGTGTGAGCCAATGCATCGCCTTTGCACTTACACTGCTTTGAGGAAAGTCTTTTGTACTAGAAACAGGTCTGACCTAATGGTCAAGTTTTAGATAAGATCATGCTTCTCTGTAGTTTGAGGTTTAAGTGCGCCTCGTGGCACAGGCCTGTCATTGCAGCACTCTGGAAGGCTGAGGCAGGAGGATGCACATTTGAGTCCAGCCAGGGTGGTTTAGTGAGACCCTGTCTCAAAATCAAACATTGTAAAAACAAAATGGAAGGGGAGTGCGAGGACCCAGGGCTTGATCCCCTTTCCACACAAAGTTAATTAATTAAAAATAGCACAATTCTAACTTGAGGTTCAATCCTTTGGCAGTACTGCTTTTAGACATGAGTAAAACATGTTATTTCAATGTTTTAATTAATCCTTTGTGATCCTATTTTTTTATCATTTTGCTGATTGTAACTTTATGACTAAAATATAACCCAGATCCCCTCCAAAGTTTCAAAAAAGGAGTCAAAGATGGGTGAGTTAAACACAACAGGCAGGGGGCTGGAAGTGTGGCTCCATGGTAAAGGGCTTTCCTGGCCCTGGGTTCAATCCTCAGCACCATGAAAGCAAACAAACAAAGCCACATACCTTCCCTGGCTCAACTAAGTCCCACTCCACATGACCACCATCTTTATGGATGTAACACACACTCCAGAGCGCTTACTGTCTTTGATTTCTACAGATTCCCTGATGTATACTTTTACCCAATTAGGAAGTGCTAACTTCCTTTTGGAAACTTAGTACTTAGGAGTTATGAATTCATTTGTTTGTTTTGAGACAGGGTCTCACCCTGTGGTCCAGGCTGGTCCTGAACTCACTATGGAGCTCAGGCTAGCCTTGGACTCACGGCAATCCTCCTGTCTCAGCCTCCCGAGTGCTGGGATTACAGGCATGCGCCACCATGCCCAGCTTATGTGGTGCTGAGGAATCAAACTAGGGTACTTAGCACTTGCTAGGCAAGCACTTTAACCGCTGAGCCATTCCTCCAGCCCTCCAGCCCCAGGAGTTATGAATTCTTTTAGGGCTGATATCATGGGATTTAGATGACACTGGGCCAGTTCCTATCCTTTTACTAAGTCCTTTCTCCAGTCCCATCAAATACCCTTGTATTTTTTTTTTTTCAAGACAGGGTCTCTCTCTCTCTAGCCCAGGCTGATCCAGAACTCATTCTGGAGCCCAGGCTGGCCTTGGACTCATAGCAATCCTCCGGCCTCAGCCTCCCGAGTGCTGGGATTACAGGCATACACCACCACACCCAGCTTATGTGCTGCTGGGGAACCGAACTCGGGTACTTAGCACTTGACTTAGCGCTTGCTAGGCAAGCACTTTAACCCCTGAGCCATTCCTCCAGCCCTAATACCCTTGTACTGAGCTGCATCACTCAATACCCTCTCATTTTGCTAATCAGGAGGAGATGGCGAAGATCCCTTTTCCCTCCCAGAGTTCCTTAGGAAGATGTTCCTTTGAGGGAACTTCCAGTCAGCTCTTGCCATTTCACTCTGCTTGCTTCTTAGACATGTCCACGCTAGGATAAAAATTTTTAACCAGATCCCAGCGATTAAAACGGCCCTCTAATCACCTATCAATGGAAAAATCCTAAAACTTGTCTGGAAACCCATGTGTGGTGCTTGGGAGCATCCAGGGAAAACAGTCATTTCCCTGTACCACTGAAGTAAGCTGGCACTTGGAAAGCTGTAGGCCTGATGGCGCTGAATTAGAAATGGAGCCATTACTGACTTAACCTCTGGGAGGTGTGTGGTGATAGTTTTCCTCGGCTTTTCCGACTCTGAGCTCAGAGCAACTCAGGCAATGACTCCCCCAGTGGCGGGAAGGGGCTGCCCAGCCTGGCTGGAGAAATTCATGTGGCTGCACTTGCCTGTGGAGTTTGGAAAGACCTGGGGCCTTTGGAGACCCAGAATGTGTTTTCTCCTTGTCTCAACTGGCAGCAGGAGCCTCTGGCATTTCAAAGTGCAAGTCATTAGTGTTCACCAGGGTGATGTTAATCTGTCTGCGTTTCAGTCTCGGGACATTTTCCAGTTGCTTCTGCCACAATAATCTCTGCCATCTCAGTGCCTCCGATGCCCCTGTGACTTCAGGAAGCTTTGCCGAGTCTCTCAGCAGGGGCCTCGCAGAAGCTCACTGCTGACACGTCCTCTGATCGCCTTCCTCTGTCGGATTTCAAAGTCATCCCGGAGGAAGCCCCGAAGCTTGTGTAGAAGGTCTGGCTTCTGTTTGACATGTTCAATTTGAGCTGAGAGAAACCTGCTGCTGATGCTGTCACCACTGCCCTAGTAGGAAGGGGACTCTCTTTTGTTTTGAATTTAGACCCGGTGTTGTGGAGTATGGGGACATTAAGCTGATGTGATCACCTTCTGAGGAAAGAAATGCTAGCAGGGGGAGATGTGAGGTTGTCAATCAAAAGCAAGGGGCTGGGAGGGGCTCAGGAAGGTGCAGGTGACAGTAGGACACCCTGCCAACACCCATGTTCTGGGAAGCTGATCCCGCTACTGTCTGAGTCGCGCTTGGGTGGAGGGACGAGGAGAGGGAGGGGTGGGTGCTTGTTCATAGGATCTTTCCAGCTTCTCCTGTGTGCATCTATGACATGAAGCCGAGTGGAACTGAAGAGCTCGTGGGCTACCGTTGAGAGCTTTGGCCTTTTATTTCGTCGTCGTCAGAAAACCCAGAACTCGTAGGGGCTGGGAAACTGCCAGATTAATTATCCTGAAGCCAGCACCTGAGATGGCACCAAGAAGTACTGTGTTGTTAGCATGCAGTGGCCCTGCTGGAGGCCGGTTAGAAAGCCACAGGGACTAGAGGAGGAGGCGCTGGGGAAGGGATAAGAAACACTCAACCCCGTGCTCACTACGTCACGCTGTGAAATCTCACCTCATAGAATGTCCTCCTTCTGCATCCTGGGTACTCTCCAATGATATGACCCGGCCCAGGCCCTGTTCTGGGATATGCAGAACCACTATTCCATATGCACCTTGCACCTGTATATGTGAACTTGGCCTGCTTTGCTTCTGAATCCTTTGTGGCTAGGACCATCAGATCCCGCATCACTTCTTGTCTTTGCAAGGACTTGCTTTAGACAGCATCTTGCTCTGTTCCAAGCTGGTCCTGAACTCACTATGTACCCTAGAGTGGCCTTGAACTGACAGCAATCCTCCTGCCTCGGCCGCCTGTGTGCACCACCACACCCAGCTCAAAGGCTTACTTTGCTTCTTAAATTCTCTCTCTCTTCCTTCTGCATACCAACTTCCTCCTCTCTACTGAAGGACCCCACCCACATGAGGTGTCATATATTCTCTATCTTAAAAACAAAAACAAAAACAAAAAAACAGTCTCTGACTTCTGCTTCTCCTTCCTAGCTCCCCCTCCCTCTCACCTCCCCCTCCACAAAGAAACTCCTGAAAGGAATTACCAAGTTTCTGTTCTCTCTGGAATGACTTTTGACTCCAACATTCCACTTCCTGATAATCCCCAGGAAGCCAGATCCAGGCAGGAACCTTCCTCTTAAATCAATTTCTCTGGATTTGCTCCTTTTTCAATTACATTTTTTTTTCTTGAGACAGGGTCTCACTCTACAGTCCAGGCTGGTCCTAAATTCACTAGGTAGCCCAGAATTAGCATGCAGGTGTGAGAGCCCACAGGATGCAGCCCCTGTGTGTATCTGCCTCCTCACCAACCTGGTGACGGTGGGTGCCTCTTTCCACTAACTAGGACTTTCCTATGGTGTCTCTCAGATGACACAGTCCCAGTTTTCCCCTATGACAGCACCACACCACTGATGGAGTTCTATATGTTACCACTCAACAATCTTTAGTTCTAACCACGACCCTTCAAGATAGATGTACTATCTCCTCTTTAAAAGGGAGGAAAGTGAGGCTCAGAGAGGTTACATAACTTGTCCAAAGTAGCAGAGCTCTTCAGTGGTAGAAATGGGATTCACGTGTAGGTGTAGGTGACTTAAATCTAAACTCTATTCCTTGTCTGATGCCACCCCTTGGTGACATAGGAATCTCAATACTGGCTCCATATCTTCAGTAAAAATCTTTTTGGTGGAAGGAAGCACAGAGGTGGGTGCTGGTCCTGGGTAAATTGATCTGGTATATAAACTCCCTGACTCTCCAGAAAAGAGAGTGCAGCCTTTCCCCCTTGGGCTGTGGAGCTCTGGGACTAGGAAGCAAGCACTCTGTGAGGGCTTCACTGAGGGCTCTCTTTTGTCTGCAAATGCTAATAGTTCCGGATTCAAAATCTTTTCTCTCTTTGACTGGACCCAGATATAATAAAACAAGAAATGTACAGCATATAATTTGGCATTTTACTGGTAGGATAGGCTCACAAAAATTTTGTTCTCTCTGACAAGGCTCTGCTAATTCTATCAAAATAAATCTCGGAAGGAAGAAAAAAAAGAGCTTTCTTTTAAAGACTATGAGAAGCCTTTTCAAGAACAGAAATAACACTTAAAACCGATACTCTGTGTTTCTTCTTTTTCTTCTCTTTTTCAGAAGAAATTCTGCCCTTTCTGATAATAGCAAATAAAGAATGTCAAGGAAAACGTGTCAAGATTTGGCATGCTGTGAAGAGTGGAAATTTCTTCCAGTGCTGCACTTGGAATTTTAAAGGGTTTTGAGCACCGATTGTGCAGGAATTTGGCTTCAGTGTGCTCAACTCTGTAAATGGCTTTGTCGGACCTTGACTTGGGGCAGGGGGGAGCATTTTGACAGCTAAATAATATGTCACCATCTTCTCCAACTGGTCTGCCTTGTGTTTGCTCTCTAGGACTTTGTGGATGCTCCCCTGTCCAAATTATGTTTGATCAGAGTTCCCCCCCCCCCCCCGTACAAGTGAGTCATGCAGCAAGGCCAAGTAGATGTCCTACTCACTTTCTCGTCCCCGGGACACATTACCCAACATCTCCAACTTACAGGAGGGGAGGTTTGTTTTAGTTCACATTTCAAGGGTATCAGTTTGCTTGTGGTCAGCTGACAATAGCAGAAGGGCCTAGGCAGGGCACAGTGTTCACATCATGACAACAGAGAGCAGAGAGAAAGATGTAGATTCTGGGGACAGTCATATACCCTTCCAGGCCACACCCACAGTGGCCCATTCTTCCAGCCAGGCCCCACCTCCTCAACACAAGAAACCATTCTTGATAAGCATAATACCTCCATGATCCACTTGCTGTCCAGACACTTGTTTCTCTCCGTCCAAATTTGCATGTTAAAAATGTGATTATCACCATGATGGCCTTTTGAAGTAGGGCTCTAAGGAGGTGATTAGGTTTTGAGGGTAGAACCCAAAAGACTGAGGTTAGTAGTGCCCTTCTAAGAAGAGGCCAGAGAGCTAGCTCCCCCACCCCCAAGGCTTCCTACAAGGTGAAGCTATCAAGAGACATTGTGGTTCTGTAGTCTAGAAGCCTGACTGTGCTGGAACTTTGACTTCCAACCTTCAGATCTGAGAGAAATAAATTTCTGTTGTTTATAAGTCATCCAGTCTCTGGTATGCAGTTACCGTCTCCCCAACTGACTAGGGTGAGAGGACATGAAGTCTTCCCATGAGGAAAATTTTGTTATTAACTAAAACAAGGTAAGAGTTCTCGGGGGATGTGAGCCTTCTGCCTCTATCAGGCTCGTACTTCTGTTCTAAAAATGTAATAAAACTTCAAGTTAGACCGCATATGAAAATTAACACATACACAGCCATGTTCAACGTAAGTGCTGGACTAGATCTTCAATCCACCATCAATGGTGTTGAAACAACCGCGCCCAGGCAGTGCGCTGAGAGTCTTCAGCACCACGGACAGCGGCCGTCAGCAGCTCTTGCCCACCGTCCATTCGCCTCTTCCGGATGTTTTCCTCGCCCCTTTGGCTCTTTGCATTCACCCTGCAGGTTGTCTTCCTCATCTTGCAACTGAATGGAGGGCTGGAAGGTGTCTGCCAAGCGGCACTTGGATTCTCTTTCTTGTACGAGATGGCAAACTCCTCGAGAGCAGTAATTGTGACTTATGTGTGCCGGGAAAATTGGGCGTTTCAGGCTACACCTGCAATTAGATCTTCATCTGAGAACGTGAAGGCTGAGATCTTGTTGAAGAGAAGAAAAACACATGGGACCTGAGTAGGTGGCTACCACGCGTCCTTTCCCCACCTCTCATGAATATGGCAGCAAGAAGAATGCAGTGTCGCCCTTCTCATGTAATCACCACTGTGCAGTTTTAGCCTCTTAAGAATTAACTTTAGCCTAATGTTTTTTTAAATGCCACTTGACGATAGTGTGCAGGTATTTTACATATCTGCTGTATACCGGAGGTGTCTTCAATAGAATGGTAGTGATCAAAATCCGTATCATAATTATATCCCCTCAGTGTTTCCATTATAAGCTCCTCTCCGGAAGAATTTGCTACACGTTGGTTTAATTTCTACCAGGATTTGGCCTGTGTGCAAGTTCTCGGTCCTGATGTGAAGTAGGAAATCTTTTTCTGCCTCAAAGCATATCTCTTAATTGGTCACATATTGTCTTAGTTACTTTTTCATCGCTGTGACTCAATACCCAACATGCACAAACAAGGGGAGGAAAAGTTTATTTTAGCTCACAGTTCAGAAGGTCTCAGTCCATTCACAGGTGGGTGGCTGGAAATGGTGGAATCATACGGCAGGGCAAGAGCCGGATTGGGGCCAGAGATCCTCACAGCAGAGTGGAACCAGCGCATACCCCTCCAGGTCAAGCCCCAAGCATCCGCCCTTCCCAGCCAGGTCCCACTTCCCAGCATTACACAGTATCTACAGGTACATGAGGCTTGTAGGGGACACTCCAGATCCTCTTGGAGCAACTCTGATGGTCAAGGCGACAGCTCTTCTCAGGGTCCCTTGTGAATCTGCCTATGGATCAGGTGTCTTCCTTGAACACAAACGACCCAATAGTTCTTAGGAACGTGAGGTACTGTGAGCATCTCTCACCCTGAATCTTAGTGCTAAAAATGAGAAGCCTCCTAGGTAGAATGCCTGGACTGGTCACCTGGTACACTAGTCCCACAGGTACCAGTGGACACTTGAGACAACTGGAAACCCTGATCTCTTTGCTGAGAGTCAAGCTTTCATTTTTTCCCCCCTGTAGGTTTTTCTCGGTCTTTGAGGCCCAAGTCTTTCATCCCTTCACTCCTCCTAATTCTGAGAGTTCTGTCCCTAGCAGGATTAGGTGTAAGGAGGAGAGTGTTCACTTCTCACAGAGCCACTTTAGGGTCAAAGTCATTTCCCACACATGGTCTTCCCTTTTCCCCAACCTCTATTCGTTCCTAATACTCAATATATTATTTGTAGGCATCGCTAGTGGGTTTTATCTTCTTTATTTTTACATGGACTCTTCCTGGGACATCGCTATGATTTCAGAGAGCACACAGAGGCAGGGACCAGAAGAGTAAAGGGAACATAAGATGAACGTTGGTTCCTTTGATTCTTACAAACTTGCTGTGGGAATTCCTGCTGGGAAATTTCTACCTAGAAACTTCCTCCTTTGGAAGTTCTACCCAAAGACTATGGGTGGCTCAGGCCAATTTCTTCTCTGCTGTTTCCCCAGGTGTCGCAGAGAAGGTCCATGACATCACGTACTCAGCAAATGCTCATTAAGCAAGGATGCCAGGTGCAGCCCTTCCCTTGCGATTACGCACATTTCAACAATGTGACAGTATGAAAAGGAAGCGAAGGGCCAAAATATAGTAGGGGCTCAGACCAGAAAGCAACTTCCTAGAAATAAGATACGTAATTTTAGCTAAGACCTGAGGATGAGTAGGGAATCTCTTGGAAAGAAACAGGAAATAAACATCCGGGCTGAGTCCCTGGGGGCTACGAGATCTTGGTATACCTAGCGCACTGTACAGTGAGAGTCCTTTAGTTTAAGACTCTGTTCTGTGGAGTCATTTAGCGACAGTCATAAGAGGAAACAAAATAATTGTCAGAAAATACAGATAGTGACATTTTTCTTTCATTTAGTATCACACATACACATAGTGATAACTGTAAAAAAATGTAAATAAAAGAGGATTATGAGGGTAACTCAGTGGTAGAGTGTGTGCAAAATCCCAGCAGTACGTGTGTACACACACACGAGTAAATAAAGATATGTATTACATATATATATTATAAAAAATGTAATCAAATGACACTTCAAAATATATACAAGTAAACCTAGGAATGTAGCTCTACTTTGCAAGAGGCCCTGGCTCAATTCTCACTAAAACATAAATGTATACTCTGAAAAAAAAGAACTATCCCTACTTACCAGTCTGCAATTGAATGAATATCAGCGTTGTAATTCCTCTTTCTGAGGTTTAACTTTCGCATTCTTGCCGGTAACTAAAGCTACGCTGGCTTCCTGGTGAATCCCCATTCAGCCATTGGTGGGGTCAGCCTGGCCAATCCGTCCTTGCTGCAAATTGATCAAAGCACGTTCTTGCTCATTTTAATTTTGCAAAGTTTATTCCACGTGAAGCAACAAGTGTGTACCAACAGAAAAAGTATTTTTAAATGAGGATAAGTTTGATATTCACAAAAATTTCCCTTTTATAACTAATTCCAGAAACTGAGACGCTTTCCATTTCCTGTCTTCCTCTCAAGATTGACTCTAGAAACTTCCAAGCCTTCCATTTGGAGCTTTTGTGCTCAAAAATACTGTGTCTCTTCATTTTTAGCCATTCTGTGGTTATTGTTATTTTAAAATTTATTTTTATATTTTTGAGACTGGGTTTCGGTATGTAGTCCAGATTGGTCCTGAACTCACTATGGAGCCCAGGCTGGCCTTGAACTCATGGCGATCCTCCTGCCTCAGCCTCCAGAGTGCTTGGATTACAGGTGTGCGCCACCACATCCAGCTTTGGTACTGTTAGTCTAAAGAGATGTTGGTACTTTACACATTTTGGTGATGTTTCTTTCCTCTGGACTGTATAGTAGAGAACATACACAGAGATAGAGGAGGACAAGCATCAAACACTGAGAACAAGAATGGTTCCAAATTGTTACAGTCTCACCCTTGAGACACCCAGCTGAGTGCATAAATATGGGATACAACTATATAATTAAATGTTCCAGATTAAATTTCACAAAAAATACAATGCTTATTAAGAAGCACATAATAAAATTGAGTTAATTTGAGTATACACGCCCGCAATCCCAGCTACTCAAGAGGCTGATGCAGGAGAATAGCAAGTTCGAGGACAGCCTGGGCAACTCAGTAAGGCCTGTCTCAAAATTAAAAACAGATTTCTTACGTATCTCAGTGGTTAAGCACTTGTATAAGATCCTGGGTTCAACCTCCTGGACTGTCAAAAAAAAAAAAAAAAAACTGGGCCCATTTGACAGTTTCATACATTTTCTTAAAGCTCAACAGTAACCACAGCAATTGTTTAGAACTTAGAAAACATATTTTTGTGGAGTTTATCACTGTCCCTCAGCCGAAGATGATCAGGGACCTGGTAGCTGAGTACTTACTGCATTGAGGGGGAATATGGAACATAGGAGCCTCTGGGGTGTCTCAGACTTAGGGCATCAGAAAGGGCCTATTTAGTTTGGGTTTAGGCTTTGGTTGGTAAATTTAAGGGAGGTGCTATGGAAGCAGAGGCTAACCCCAGGCCAGTGCTGTTGGAAATGGGGTCAACTTTAATTTGGCATCTCAACAAGTTTTATCTATAGAAATGGAGACTAGAGTTCTCTTGGTTCTTCTTGTTGCCATAACAGAATACCCAAGACTAGATCATTGATGAGAAAGAGAAGTTAATTTCAGTTTGTGATTCTGAAGGCTGGGAAGTCTAAGACCTAATGCCAGCAAGGCCTCAGGCTGGCCTCAGGCTGCTTTAAGTCAGGACAGAAAGTCACAAGGCAAGAGACCCAACGGGAGTGATGAGCTGTAATTAAAACTGGCAGCCATAAATGCGGAAAGGAGAAACATCTTAAAACATTGCCAAACACCCACTGGGTTTAAAAAATATCGATTGGTAAAGAAACTCAAATATGTAACTAATTGATAAAAGTTCCTCGCAGGAGAAAAAATAAAAAGAAAAATTAACAGGCCCCGATCTGGGATTAAAAGTCCCACCAGTCTTCTCCTTTCCCTTACTTTAACAAAATTCTTTATCATTTTCTGATCAATTTGAGACAACTTTGTGTCTACCAGGTGGATTGCAAATATTTTCTAAGTTTGCCGTAACTTACAATGGGTTTTTTAAAATATGTGTTTTTGAAATGTGTTACATCCAATTGTACGTACCTTTTTTTTTTTTTTTTTTTTTTTTTTTTTTTTTTTTTTTTTTTTTTTTTTTTTTTTTTTTTTTTTTTTTTTTGAGACAGGGTCTCATTCTGTAGCCCATGCTGGTCCTGAACTCACTATGGAGACCAGGTTGGCCTTGGACTCACGGCAATCTTCCTGTCTCAGCCTCCAGAGTGCTGGGATTACAGGAGTGCGCCACCATGCCTGGCTTAGGCAGTACTGGAGAATCAAATTCAGGTACGTAGTGCTTGACTTAGCGCTTGCTAGGCAATCATTTTAACCACTGGGCCATTCCTCCAGCCCCTGTACATAGCATTATTTGGCTTAATATCCTCTGGTTTACCATTTTGACACTCAGAAAGCACTCTTCTCTTTATTATACTTTTTTAAAAACTCACTCTTGATTTCCTCTTTCTTTTTATGAGTTTATTTTTATAGTTGAACCTTTGACTCACCTGAAATTAATTTTGACATACAGAATAATATGTCTCTTTATTCTTTTTCCCCAAACACTAATCATGTATGCATCCCTAAGCCACTGATTAAATTATTCATCAAATCTAAAGGAGCTCTTTTAAAGAAAAAGTAGAGATGAGTATTTCCCAAGCTTCCACAATGACAAGAATCCCCCAAGGCACATAGTTAAACATACATTTCAGGTCCTTCCCTTGGAGTTGGTAATTAAATAAGTCCATTATGGGGCCCAGGGATTTATATATCTTTATCCAGTATTCCCAGGACCAGGAAGTTTAGCAAGCATTGGAATGGAATCTACTCTGGAAGTTAATTGACAGAACCAAGCCACTAGAGACTAGATCCTGACATTTCGTGGGAGATCTGAGAACTGGCGTCTCTCACAATTCCAGATTCCCAGAGCCAGGAAACCTAATCTACACTTAAATCTCAGAGCATAGCTACTCCTAATTCTCTCTGTCTTCTGTCCATTTTTTTATTATTATTTTAAATTTGGAGACAGTCAGTGGCAAAGTGGCTAATGTGCTCAGAGAGGGCTTGAACTTGTGCTCATCCTGCCTCAGCCTAAGATGACAGATGTGGGCCACCCCCAGGATTTCCCCCTGTCTAGTTGACCCTGGCGTCTGAGGGCAGAAGTACACTTACCGTGGGGGTGACAGGGGACTTGGAGGTGGCGGCAGCAGGTTCTCCCCTAGCTAAGTCGGGAGACCCACCGTCCCTGACCCATTTTCCCCACTGTTTCTATAGGATCGTTTGGCACCAGAGCCCTTTCCCACAGAGGTGAGGCCTCTGCTGACACAGACCCCAGGAAGCAGGCTCTGAGATGACATGTAGCAATCAGCTGATTCATTAGGGAATGTTCTCAGGACCGATTACTACCAAAGCGGGGAAAAAGGTAGGATTGGGTACAGGGGACAGTTCAGCAGCCCCAACAAAGGCCTAAGCGGTGCCACAGAGCTCTGGCACCAGGATGACCCCTCCGAGTTGTTCCAATCTGGGCCAGCCTTAATTCTCTCCCATCCATCAACACAGAGCCAGGTGGCCCTCCAGGACTTTGGGGGAGGCTGTGTTCTTTCCTCAAGGCTACTGGCCAGTGGGGCGACAGACTGAGGACCTTCCCTCCACCAGCTGGAGGAATAAGCCCTTTGTTAGCACAGAACCCACAACTTTCCCGCAAGTCCCCGCAGTCGTGTTGTGGAGGAGGTCCTGCGGAAGCCAGCACTTCAGCCCAAATGACCGCTGTCCTTTTGCATCCACTTCCCACAGATTATCAGTCCATATTTGCATAGTGCCTGGCATTTTAGAATCTCGGTGGTCTCTTCTATATGGTGTCCCCAAAAGTTTGCTAATTTTCCCAATGTGTAGAGATTTTTGGGACAACCTGTAGGTTGAATTTCATGCTTGCATAATTTTTCTTTTGGCATTAGTTTTGCTCCACATATTATGACAAATTCATTCTGAGATAACACATTTTATGTTACAGTTTTAGAATATAGTTTCAGATATATACACATAGTGATTCTTGGGGACACCACAGAAATACAAACAGGAAGGGTGGTGTTGAGAAAAATCACCCAGCTGACAGGAGGGGAGGTAAAGATAGGGGGAAATTATCTACGAAGGGCCTCCTTGTTGGTTGGCGAAGGGGGAGACATTTGGACTGCACAGTGGATTGGTTTAGGATCCCAGGAGGGCGCCATATTAGTTCTGAGTCAGATTTAAGGCTTAGATCCACTTCCAGCCACTGTATGCCCATCCTAGACACACTGAAGTTACCGAGAAAGAAGCCAAGAGTGTCCCACCTTCACCAGGCACATTCTCCCAGCAGGTCCTAAGTATTCCTATTCTCAGCCCAGGACCTTGAATACGCACCAGGAGACGACAAAGAGAAAGAAAACATCTTTTAAAAATGATGATAATATCCCCAATCTCGGCTTGCCCCAGAGGCTTATTTTGAAAACGCTAACAATTTAAAACTTGTTAGCAGTTTAATTCACTTTTAAAAGATTAACCAGACTAATTATCCATCAGGTTTCACCCTCTTTGTCAGCCTCAATAAGGATCTTTTGTTACAATGATTAATGTGTTTTAATTGTAGCTTCTCAAAGGGCAATAATTCGATCGCACGGTATTTGCCGAAACTATGGAATCTTGGAAATGCTTTGACAGCTGAGCTATTCTTGGGAGATGAAAGTAAAGGAATATATGTAACTAACAAAAAAGTGTTTTATAGTATATCATTAATATGGATTTTTCCCTCTCTGACAGGACTTGCTCGACGGCAGCCCATGGAGCCGCTTGTAGTGCAGTCAATGCCCCATGCAGAGACACCAGGAGGCAGCCACCAATCAGTACAGGTGGCTGGACGCTCTCCTGAGGGTCACCTCAAGTCGCTGATCCATCTAGATATACCTAGGGCCCTGGGACAATTAATCAGCCAGCAGGGTCCATAAATAATCATTCGGTTTTGAGACTGGATCAGATATTGTCTGCTCTATTTCTACAGAAGGCTGTGTCTTTCCGCATCTCACTGATGGCTGCCGTCCAAGATGAGGATTTTTACGTCAAAAGGGTGTTTGCAGGATGTGGAGAGTTTGATCATATGTACTCAACAATAATTTCGATTTAAAATGTATTTTAGTGTTTTTCTTTTTGAGACAGGGTCTCACTCTGCAGTCCAGGCTGGTCTTGAATTCATTATGGAGCCTGGGCTGGTCTTAGGACTCAGAACAATCCTCCTGCCTCAGCCCCACCCCCCAAGTGCTGGGATGACAGGTGTGCGCCATCCCGCCCAGTTTATGTGGTACTGGGGAATCGAACTCAGCCTTAGTGCTTGCAAGGCAATCACTTTAATTGCTGTGCTATTCCTCCAGCCCCTATTGTTACTTATTTTTAAGGCATAGTGATTCTAAAAGCTTTGAAGAGAGGCAGATCTGGCTTTATCACTGGTGAGTCATTAAACCTGGTGGTGGTGGGGAGGGGAATTAGCAGCATGTGGCTTTGTTTTCTTACCTGTAAAGCAGGTACAATAAAACCCACCTCCTAGTCAGGATTAAAATGAGCTGTTGCATGTCAGGCTCAGTCCATCTGCCTGGCCTTTGGTAAGCAGTAATTATTTTTGAGGAGTGCAGGGTGTAGCTCAGTGATTGGAATGTTTGCCTAGCACCACGTAAAATGATCACGGTGATGCATGCCTATAATCCCAGCATTCTCGGGAGGCTGGGGCAGGAGGATTGCCTTGAGTTCTACCCTAGCCTGGCCTACATAGTGAGTTCAGGACCAGACTAGACTACAGAGTGAGACTCTGGCTCAGAAAAAAAAATTATTTTTGAAAAAACTCTAGACCTTCAGAGCTAAACTAAAAACCTTATGTACATGCGTTGCGTTTCTGACCTTGCCAATAACTCCGAGGTTAATGGGCTGCTAATGGTTTCTGTTTGTTTTCAGACAAGAAACCCCCAGCACAGAGAATGCGTGGGATCTATTCACAATGACTCACTCAAGTCCAAAGCATCCTGTAAAGCCCAGGGGTTTGGCCTCCCTGCTGGCATTGCACTTGCAGGCACCAAGGACTCAGAGCAGAGCGGCTGAGGTCACACACACCCCTGATCTCAGATATGCACACCCGGCAACAGCTCCCAGAGCCTCGTTTAACTCCATGCCTTCCTTAAATTCATGCAGCAGACTTGGAGTCCCCATCACTCCTGTACCCACTTCACAGATTTTCTGGTTTCTTCCCTCTCTCTCTCTTTTTGTTTTCCCCCACTTTCTTCAATTTTAGGTGGGGCAGCAGTTTGTGAAGTGACAAAGCGGAGGACTTACTCATTTCAGAGAAGATCTCCTAGCTTAGAAGAAAGACCAGGAGAAGCAACAACGGCCTAGAAGACCCAGAAAGCTCCAAGAAAGCTTTCAAGTGCCACTGTTCCCTTTCTTTTCATCCCCTCACCCTGTAGAGTGGCACTTTTTTTTTTTCCTAAAGTGTACTTTACTGAGTTGTTACATTAACAAATTTGCACGGGTTTCTTTATCCTTGTCATCTAAAGACTGCCTTGTTGGCGGATGGGGACTCTGCCTTCATGCCGCTCTAATGTCAGAAGTGTCTGCTCGCATTAGCTCCCAGAGACCGGAGAAGGCTCCGCACCGGGCCTGGCCGGCCAGCCGCCTTGACAGAATGAGTCCCCGCGCTGGCTCGTGGCACTTATCAGTTAGCCAGCCCTCCTCGGGGACGGGGATTTCGAGTGCACCATATTCCGTCTCCAAATCAACTCCTGTCCCCTCAGGAAGCCGGGCGTTGCATTATTAAAAGAGATGCCTTCAGCCGGAGCACCGTACTTAAACATTCATCCGTATTAGAGGAAAAAAAATGCCCCAAACCCTCCCGCTGCGTTAACTCTTTCCCCTTAGTTGGTATGGCTACCTCACTGGAGGGTCCTGTGAATTTCATTTTAAATCTTATCTTTGGTGCTGGGGATTGACGGCAGGGCCTTTGCATTGAGCTACATGCCCAGTTCATTTATTTATTTATTTTATCCATTTGTTTATTTATTTGTATTTATTTTGAGACAGGATCTTGCTAAGTTGCCCTGGTTAGTTTCAAACTTCTTGTGATCCTCCTGCCCCAGCCTCCCAGAGTGCTGACATTGCAGGCTGGCATCACCAGGCCCAGCTTATAACTTTTTGTCAAGCAAGAATCCTTGTTATTTTGTGAGTCTTTTCTCTTTTCTTTCTTCTCTCTTTATTGTATTTATTTATTTGTTTATTGAGACAGAGTCTCTTTCTGAAGCCCAGGCTGGTCCTGACCTCACTATGTAGCCTATGCTAGCCTTGGGCTCAAAGGCAATTCTCCTGCCTCAGCCTGGCGAGGCTGGGATTACAAGTGCGTGCCGCCATGTCCAGCTTAGGTGGCACTGGGGAATTGAAACCAGGGCCTTGAGCTTGCTAGGCATGCGCTTTAGCCACTGTGCCTTTCTTCCAGCCGCTGCAAATCTTACTTTTATCAAGAAACAAGGGGATGGGCACTTCGTGTGCCTTTGGGGGTCTGTGAAACACGCCCTGACTGAGCAGCCCACAGCTGCCATCTCCTCATTCCCCAGCTCGTCTTTCTCTCCAGGCTCCAGTGGCAAAGTTGAACCCAAAACTTTCACTGCGAGAAATGACAAGAATGTCACCTTACCTGCGACCTCCCTCGCCCACAAGTTCACATGGAATGGAGTCATTGGCTGGTCGCTGTCAACAGCCAGATTTGACGCCTACACTTGCCCATGTATAATTTCCGACATGTCAGATTTTTTTAAAAAAGAAAAATATATTTCCATTTTCTTTTTATCTTTCCAGACAAGAAGTGGACATGATTTCTGGGAAAAGGAGGGCTCCCTCTTCAAGCTGCTTGTTGATGTAAATATGAAAAAGGGTTGGAGGAACGGCAAGCACTTAAAGTGCCTGCCTTGCAAGTGCAAGGACCTGAGTTCGATTCCCTAGCACCACATAAAGCTGGGTGTAGTGGCGCACGCCTATAATCCCAGCATACTTGGGAAGCTGAGGCAGGAGGATTGTCCTGAGTCCAAGGCCAGCCTGGGCTACAGAGTTAGATGCTGTCTCAAAAAAAAAAAAAAGAGAAAAAAGATAAATATGGAAATGGATGACACTGTTTCCAATTTCCAAACACGTGTACGTGCATGAATATTAAATGGCAGGCCACGATCAGCATCATGACTTATTTAATCATAAGAGTTCTTATCAAAAAAGGGCCTGGAGTTGCTCGTGGAGCGTGAAAGCCTGCTGTAATTGAGTTTAGAGTGGTAAACCCCCTAAACAGGCCACGGCCCCAGAGACCCCCCAGAAACCCACCTGTCAGGTGGCGTTAGATCACAGGCGCCAGCAAGGCATGGCAGTCCGCCCCTGCTAAACACTGAAACAAAGAGAGAGAGAGAGAGGAGAGAGAGGGAGTGCTGTTCCCCAGGGGACGCAGGAGGGCTGGGGGACGGGGCGGGCAGGCGAAGCCCTCTCCTCCAACAGCTGCCCCATGTCAGTTACAATCATGATCTGAGGCTCAGCGTGGGAACCGAGCCGGCCCAGCCACCATCACAGGGTGTCATTTCTGTATCAGCATCTGTGAAGGAGCGTCATGGAGTGGACCGGAAACTTTTGCATAGCTGCAAGCAGGCAGAAAGCTGCTGGCAGGGCCAGGCCAGCGCGCCAGGGAATACGGACGTCTTCAACCAAGAACTCATTTGTGTCTTTACTAGTGCAGACTGTGGTCTCAGATGCTGAGCACAATAAAAACAAGGCATAGCTGTTGTCTTGAAGGAACTCAAAATATCCTTGAAAAAACCTGTAGGTGTGTCAATGGGCCCGAACAGAGGCCAGGCCTGTGGGACCCAAAATGCGTGCTCGGATGAGGTAGGTTTCTTGGAGGAAGCGGTATTCACACTTGGTTTTCAAAAGTAGGGCTGAGCCAGGCAAAGGCGTGGGGCAGGCTGGGAAGGGGGACAGAACCGCAAGGAAGAATCCTTACTAGGAGAGGTGACACAGGATGAATTCTGGCTCCCTGAAACTGACACAGCAGGGACAGGGTGATGATACTGAGGCCAGGTGAGAGACACTACACGACAGGGGTTGTAGACAGAAAACCATGGGGCCGAGGGAGCAAAGGAAGGTTTTGTTTTGTTTCAATACAGGGAATTAAAACCAGGGCCTTCACAGGGAGCTATACCCCAACCCGTTTTTGTTTGGAGACAGGGTCTCAAAAAGTTGCTGAATTGCCCAGACTAGTCTTGAATTTGTAAATCCTCCTGCCTCAACTTCCTAAAGTGTTGGAATTACTAGGACCACGAGGCCCTGAAAGGAGAAAGAATTTGAAACAGAGAAGAACTTAGAAAGAGCAGGCTCCCTGCTGTGTAGCAGGAATTAGAGGGTGGGAACGGGAAGGTGGGGAGGGAAGCAGTGAGTCCCTGAACCCAGGAAGGCTGGCGCATACTGGAAGGGATAGGCAGCCTGAGAAAAAGTGTAGGAGGAATGGCCGGCTTGAAAGGCAACCACCAGCGGGAAAAGAGGCGGGAATCCTGGGTGGCCCTAAGGGTTCCAGCCTGGCTGTAGGGTTGCTAGATTTAGCAAATAAAAATACAGGCAATCTTTGGGGCAGACTGATAGGAAACCAATATCCTTATTCACTTGACATTCAAATATAAACACGGGCTCAGGAGGGCCAGTTGTTGAAGGAGGAGCCACCAGCCTCTATTTCCTCTGGTCTATTCAGACTTGGAGGCGTGAGAAGGAAGGCAGAGCTTCTGATCACCCCAGAAGCTGTCTGCCCTCCTTCCTTGAGGACAGCTGGAGCTGGCTCAGTCTCTGAGAGGACTCACACGTGCTTTGCTCTTAGAAGGACTGGACACCAACTCCCTCTGTGCACACGTGTGTGTGTGTGTGTGTGGGGGGGTGCTAGGTATTTTAATGCAGTTAATAAGCAGCAGCTCCCAGCACTACACAGGCATAGCTCTGCGATGTATTTCACATAGAAACCTCCTGGTTTCTTTTGTAGAGAGTATACATATATTTTTAAAGATTATTTCAATTGTCTTTTTGAATCTAAACCGTTTGAAGAAAGAAAATCCCTCTGCCTCCTCAAGGTGTTCCTTGCTTCTCCTGTGCAAGCCCATCCCTTCTCCCCAGACATCAAGCCAGGACTGAAAGCCAGGCCCTTGTGGCGCACTCTGTAGTCCCAGCACTTAGGAAGCTGAGGCAGGAGGATCAGCGGGAGTTCAGTGCCAGCCTGGGTTACCTAGTGAGGTCAAAGCTGTCCTGGACTACATACTGAGATCCTATTTCCAAAACAAATAAAAAACAAAAATGGTGAGGCTGAGTTTTACATAATGAGTTGAAACTGATCTGTCAAGGGTCAAGTATACCACAATGTGTGTATGTGTTTATATTAGAAGTTTCTAAACACATTCAAAATCAGAATAAAAAGAATCCTCATGTATCCGCCAATTAGTATAAACATTTGACTAATCTGTTTCATTTATCTCTGCTGGGGATTGAACCCAGGGGCGGGGCACTCACTCTACCAATTAATGTCCTCTCTCTCTCTTTAAACATTTCATAATGTCTCTATTTGCCGAACAAAATCAGCAAGACCTCATTATCATCCAATCCTGATTCATACACAAGTTGCCGGATTATCACAAAGACATCTTTCTTGCAGTTTTTTCTACCCCAAACCCGCATATTGCATTTGGTCTCTTGAGTTTCTTACTCCATAACAGCCCATCTTTGCCACTGATTTCAGGAATAAGTAATTTCCTCAGTAATTTCTCTGTATCTGTCCACCTGCTTCCCTTTCAGTGATGCTTAGCCTCACAGTGGATTTGGGAAGAGTCAAGCTTATCAAGTTCCCCTCCAACCTTTCAGCAGATGAGCAGCCATGAGTATTACTAACTAGGTCCACGATTTCATTTGGAATAGTAGAGATTTTGAAAATTCTCTTATTCCTCCTGCGCTTCCTAGTTGGAATTCTCTTAGCTCCAGAAGGTGGCTGATCAAAAGGAACAGAGCTGTTGCCAGGTGCCGAGGGCCAAGGAAGGTCCTGTTTTCTTGGCCTCCTTAAAAAGGACTCATCCACCCTCCTCAAAGGGGTTGGGACTAAACCCAAGGGACCCTTTGGGTTCAAACAGCATTAAATTCAGCAGGGGTCTGCTTTGTCTCTAGAAAAAAGGGGCCTCCAGAAGTAGGGACCCAGGAACCTCAGGCTATGACCACCAGGGACTGGCCCAGCTGGGTGGGGAGGGCTGTCATGGTGCCCACCAACCCCTCCTGGCTCTTCTCCAGGAAAGCGGCAGCCATTCAATCACATGCCCCAGGGATCCATGCGTACATCGCACCCACTTGATTTCCTCTGTGTCCTTCTGCCCTGTGCCACATCTGGCCTGGTCACTGGGCTGCTTACCATCTGTATTAACTACTTTCCTGTCACCTGGAAAAATACCTAACACTCAAATCTTAAAGGAGGTGAGAGGTTTATGTGGTTTACAGTTTCAAGGGGTTCAGTCTGTGGCTAGCCGGGTCCCAGGCAGGAACAGTATGGTGAAGGGCCTGGAGAGGAAATCTGCTAGCTTGTGGCGACCAGGACGCAAAGAAAGGAGGGAGGAACTGGGGACAAGAACACACCCCTCCAGGACAAGCTCCGCCCCACCAAAGCCACCTCCAATCAGGCCCAAGAAATCACCAATAGATCAATCACTGATAACTACAAACCTCCATGATCCAATCACCTTCCAAATTCCCATCCTCTGAACAGAGAAAACTTGGGGTAGACACTCTTCTTGGAGGTAAAGGGACAGAGCTGACCAGAGCCCAAGCTCCCTCCATTAATCTATTCTCAGATTTGAAATCTGCTATTTTATAATAATGTTTTTGAGACAGGGTCTCACTCTGAAGCCTAGGCTGGTCCTGAACTCACTATGGAGCCCAGGCTGGCCTTGGACTCACTGTGATTCTCCTGTCTCAGCCTCCCGAGTGCTGAGAATACAGGTGTGCACCACCACACCTGGCTTATGTGGTGCTGGGGAATCGAACTTGGGTACTTAGCGCTTGCCAACCGCTGAACCATTCCTCCAGCCCATAATAATAATTTTTTTAAAATTCCATGACAGATCATTCTGTAGGCAATGCCCACTTTCTGGGCCTTATGATCAGTGCTGGAGTCAGGATTTGCGAGGGGACCTCAGTGTGGGGACAGCTCTCCGCTCGGCAGTGTTCTTGTGTCATCACATCCTTGGTCCTCCCACAAGGTGGGCACCCAGGACACAGCTGCACCAATACTTGCTTCTAAGAGGAGGACTTACTCAAATTCCGTATAAGATGCACGGCAGTGGGGTTCTGAGGCAACCATCAATGGGATTAAAGCAAAGGGGCCTTTAAGCAACCCCATACTTATTTATAAATAGGTCCATGCACACGTGAGTGTGTTCACAGGCTTCAAAATGAGTCACCTGCCTTCAGGTAGGTACCAGCCACGGGAGGAAATCTATGGTCATTTCTGGATTATTTGCCTAACTCTCCACTAGTAGTAACTGTTTGCCCTGGGGAGTGACCTTTAGCTGTTTCTAAAAATCAAATCTGTCCGGAATGTAGGGTGGGTGGTTTGTCCTCCTGGGAGCATGGGACAGCAGCCAGAGTGTTGAGGACGGCTTGGGGTTCCTGTGTGGCCATGCTTGGACGCTAGATGGCAGGCTTGCCTTCTAGATGGAAGGATGGCTGGCACTGGCAACCCAGCCTGGACTTCTGGCTCCCAGCACTCCGGAGCAGACCCCAGGGGCATGCAGAGGGTGACTCAGCGTTGGTAGCAGGCCACTCAAGGTATCTGCTTTGCGGAAGTTTGCCAATCTCTTGCAGCTCAAATGGGATCAAGGTCCCTGCCTCCAGTGTAGGCCTTAGAAATGTCTCCATTTTCCCCTGGGCTGGTTCAAGGTACAGAATCTTTCTGGATGCTGTGCTTCAGGAAGGATCCTTGGGGCCACCTGTCCTGGGAATGAGGTTGCTGAGGGCCAAGAGGGAAATGCACAAGCTTGTGCTGACCACGGGCCCAGGTCTACACTTCTACTAACATTCAAGTGTGTAGTATTGTTTCCTCTTCTTCTTGGTAGATCATGACCTCTTCCCACCCCATCCAGGGCTTAGACAACAGCAGGCATAGGGTCTCCTTGGGGACAGGCTCTTTGGAGGCACCTTGATCCTTCTTGCAGCCAGCTGGAAAGCCCACGTGCACCACCATGTGGGACGGAGCTCTTTTCCTCTGACTTCACTAACTTCTAAGTCAACAGTAGGATTGGGAAAGCTGGGTGTGGTGACTCACACCTGAGATCCCAGCCGTCTGAGAGACTGAGGCAGGAGGATGGCGAATTCAAGCCTGGCTTGGGATACTTAGTAAGATTATGACTCAAACTCAAAACAGTAAAAGATAGGTTGGGTATGTGGCTCAGTGTGAAGGTCCTGGGTTCAATTCCTAGTGCTAAAAAAGAAAAAGGGAGGAAGTATAAGCTGGATTTTTCTCCCTCCCAAAATTCATACAGAGAAATTTATTGAAGTGTTTCCAGTACCTCAGAATGTGACAATATTTGAAAATAGAACATTTGGTTAGAGAGGGGCCTTTAGTGGGGCTAATAAATCATAGTCCAATTGGTGTCCTTGCAGGAAGAGGAAACTTGGACCTGAGAAGAGGTGGTGCCTCACAGATCATGTGAGGACATGGTGAGCAAAGGCCATCTGCAGGCCAAGGACAGAGGCCTTAGAAGAAATGAAACCTATCAACATTTCGATCTTAGAGTTCCAGATTCTGGAACTGTGAGGAAATCAATTTCGACTGTTTAAAACAAGGGTTCTCATTCTCTTGGCTACTCATCTGTACTGGTGTGTAGCCTGGGCTGCACAGCAAAGGGTGAGTGAGGATCCAGTGTAAGAAACTCCTCCTGTATTTACAGCCGCTTCCTCTCACTCACGTTACCGCCTAAACTCCACCTCCCGTCAGATCAGCCACAGCATTAGATTTTCACAGAAGCGTGAATGCTACTGTGAACTGCACATGTGAAGGATCTAGGTTGTGCGCTCCTCATGAGATTCTAATGCCTGATTATCACAGAGTGGAGCACCCCCATGGAGAATTTTCCATGAGGTTGGTCTCTAGTGCCAAAAAAGTTAAGGAACACTAGTTTAAACCACTCAATCTGTTGTGTTTTGTGATGGCAGACCTAGTAGACTAATATAAGTATGCTATGTGGTGGCTGGGGGCATAGCTTCATGATTAAAGCACTTGCCTAGCATGCAGAAGGCCTTGAGTTCAATTCCCCAGCACCACATAAACATCAGCCAGGTGTGGTAGTGCATGCCTGTAATCCCAGAACTTGTGTTATGGTTTGGATCTGGAGCATCCCCCCAACGCCTCATGTATCTACATGTTGTAAAATATCGACATGCTGTTAAGAGGTGGGGCCTGGTCAGAGAGGGTGGAGCACTGGGGCTTGACCCGGAAGGGGTGGACCACAGAAGGGCGGATCCTCCCTCGCTTGGCTTCCCATCTGCCATACCATGAAGAGCTCCCCAGTTGCATCTCGGCCATTGAAATTGTGAGCTAAAATGAATCTTTCCTCCCCTAAATTGTGGATGTCGAGTATTCTGTCCCATCAACAAGAAAGTAAGTAAGAGAACTTGGGAGGCTGATGCAGGAGGATTGCCGTGAGTTTGAGGCCAGCCTAGTCTATATAGTAAGTTCAGGACCAATCTGGACTGCCTCTCAAACAAAAAATATCCTATGAGATATGATTACCACATAATAAAAATGATCTGATGCAGAGTGTTTGGCTCCTTTTCTTAGCAGTCGGCTCCCTGTAGAGTGTTCTTTAACATTTCTGATGGTAATGGAGGTTTCTGTTTTCACTGTTGTCTGCATCTCTTGCAAGATGGGCAGGAGAAAGAAAGGCCTTAGATATATTCCCAGCCTCAGTGAGCAGTGAGCGTGGGATGCTCTTCTGGGTCCCTTTTACAGAAGCTAGAAGCAAGTCTCAAGAGAGAATTGCAGATGAGCTCCAAGAGAAGAGTAGCAGTGGCCAGGAAGTTGAGTTCTGGGCGCCATCTATAGTTACCATGAGGCGCCATTTTGACTGGAATGGCTTCTCAGTAATGCAACTGCCTTTTGACTCACAGGCTTGTAAGTGACCCCTCACCCACACTCTTCAGGTAGCCCTTCATCTGTGCTTCTGTAGGTAACTTGTCATCCCTAGTCCTGTACACAACCCCAAGTCCGCTCACCAAGTTAGACTTGGAGTGATAGTTACTTTGTGCCCTGTCTGGAGTTGATAGACATTTGCTTATGTCTCCTCAGGAAAAGTTTCACACAACATCCTGTTATGAAGACTATGTTGATACAACTCCCGGGAGACTGGGTTACCCGGGACCACAGAAGCCCGGCTCCCCCGAGGTCACCAAGGCTGGCCAGCCTGGAGGTCAAGACGTCCAGCTCAGTGAAGGTTGTCAGGGGGAGAAAACAGCACAAGCAGTTACTTATTGGGATTAGGTTAGACCAGAGAAAATGGTGGAAAGACTTCGCGCTGGGGCTGGCAGATGCGGGAGAGGAGGAGGGAAGGCACAGGGCTGACTGAGGCGGAGACAGCAAGGCTGGACTCGCCCCTCAGGGCTGGGACTCTTGAGAGGGAGGCAGCAGAAACAAGGCCCTGTCTCTCTCCTTCCTGGTCACTAACTAGTAGAAAGTAGTATTTTGAGAACTGACAACAAGTAGCACACTAGAAGAGAGGCATTTGGGATCACGCTGGGGGTGGAGGGACCACGATGTATAGAGGAAGTCAATGCTGATGTAGCTTTTCAGGCTCATGGCCACAGGACATTTCAGGCCCTCTTCTTCCTTACTTACTAGGAACCTTCCATAAATACCACTATGAAGAGATACCCCTGGGGAGAAGAGAGAATTTCCCCGGCGAGGGCACAGGGAGCAGGGATAACATTTGGTGAAGTGTCTCCCGCCAAGAGGGAAAGGGGATACATACCATTTAGGATGCTCTGGGGGCTCTCCTTCCCCTCTGCCCCCAATTTCCAATTTACCTTGGCTCAGTTGAAGAAATAAAAAATAGACCTGAGTGGTGATGCATGCTTGTAACAGCACATTGGGAAGCTGAGGCAGGAGGGTCACGAGTTTGAGCCCAGCTTGGGCAAATGAAAAATGAAAAAAAGTCTGGGGAGGTAGCTCAGGATAAAGGTCCCTGGGTTTAACTTTCAGTACAGAAAAAAAGGAAAGAAAAAGAGAATAGATGTGGGTCATACCTGGCCTGGGACAGAGAGGACTGTCCCTCTACTACCTTCTCACCACATCCCGCGGGGTGATCTTGTGTTCCAGATCCTGGTCTCGCAGCTCCAACCGTGTGCATGGGGCAGCGGAACTTGGAGTTGGTGTCTATGTATTGGGGAAGAGTCAGGCCCTTCAGAAAGAGCACCAGAACGTGACGATCCTGGAGGACATCGCATTGACACCCCTGTTTTCCTGAGGAAGTTGTGGAGATCTAAAAAAGTTCACACAGAACTGATCAAATTCTTGAATAGATCTAACTAAATAAATCAAAGGCAGGTGGGTGATTTGAAAGCATCCCCCACACAGCAGCAGTCCCCAACATTTTTGATGCCAGGGACTGGTTTCGTGGATGGAGGGGTAGGGAGGAGGGGATGGGGCTAGCGTTATCACCGCTGCTCAGTCTCACATCCTTAGGTAGTAGTTTGCTGGAGCAATGTAGGCTCCTACCCACGCACAGTTCACAACAGGGTTTGGACTGCTGCTGATTGGACAGGAGGTGGAGCAAGCTCCCGTGTAACCACATTGGGGTGCACATTGAAATCCGGGCCGTGGAACTTACAGGGGTCGTTCACATGACAAGCTGAGGACCCAGGTGATGGGAGAACACAGAGAGTCGCCGAGGGGTCCGGCTGCGGGAGGAAGCCCCGGTGGGAGAGGAGGAGGGCGAGTTATTGTCACCCAGTGCAAAACCAGGACTATGGCGGTCGGACGTCAGATCCAGATGGAAATAACGAAGCCCTTTCTGGCTCGGAACAGGAGAAAAAGGCAACTTCTTTCCTCCTCTCACCTATGGGGAACCGGAAAAGAAAACTGGTAGATAAAGCCAGAATCTACAGGCACAGGAGAAAGACTTGGAGGTCGTTAAGGTTACTCACGCTTTATCAGCTTGCATTAAGTAACGCCTAGCCCGATTGGTAAAGCACAATTGTGGGTGTGTCTGTGGATGACTGACATGTACGCCAGCAACTGAGGGAAGAAGACCCGCCCTGGATGTGGGTAGCAATAGCCAATAGGCTAATAGTCTAGATTGACTGTGACGGGAAGGAAGAAGGAAGCGTGCTCCTTTTCCAGGCTTCCTGGGCGCGTCCCGGACGTCCGTCTCTGGTGCAGACTCGCAGCGGCGACTCTACACGTAGCGAGCTGTCAGGCCTTCGGCCTTGGACCTGTGTTGTGACCTTGACCTTCTGTTCTGCGGCCCGTCTTGGACGGGTGCGGTGGCCTTGACTGCCTCCTTCTGCGGCTTCTCTCTCGTCCACCTGGCCGCTGGGTACTTCCGTTCTCGCACAGGCACGCGGCCAGTTAGGACTGCCCCGTCCCCCTCCTGCAGATGGCCTTCTGGGCCTCTCTGCCTCTGATACTCTACGCCTACCAAAAGTAGGACACGCCTGGAATCCCAGCTCTTGAGGGGCTAAGGCAGAACTGCTGCGAGTTCAAGGCCAGCTTGGACGACAAAGCAAGACCCTGGAAAAAAAATATTTTTTCTGTTTTTCTGGAGAACCCTAACTAACAGAGAGATGCTTCTCTTTGAGAGACCTCGGTGACCTGCGTGTTCTCCAGGGTGGCGCCCCAATGCTCTGTAGAGAGGGGAAGAGGCTGGTGGGGGAAGAGAGGGAGGAGAGGAGGGGCCCTGAGTGCTGAGGTACCGCTTAAGCCACCAGGGCGGGAGGAGCAGTCTCAGCCGGGGCTGTGCCGGGGACCCAGTATAATCCCAGGGGTCTGAGTGCCAGGAGGTGGGACCTTTGCGTGGAATTATAGGAGGAAGACCCCCTGTGGTACTGTGCTTCCTGTTTTGCTCCATCGTCGCAAATGCAGCCATGGTTGTCACATGGGACATGTTTTTGAGCATGTTGATAGTGTGGTGCTCTGAATGGAGGAGAGTGGAAATGGACTCTGGGCACCAAAGGCAACGCGGTTGATGGAGAAGAAACATCCGGTGTTTGGTTTGCCATTCTGTCGCACTTACATGTGGTGGTGTCCCTGAGGCAAGCTGCAGTGTACAGTTGTGTAGGCCGTGCATGGCCCCGGTCCAGGAAGCGGAATTCTCCACCTGTGCAAATCCAGGCGGCAGTTCTGCCTGAAGGCAGGGACCACAGGGAACTCAGGAGCCAATCACAGATCTCCACTCAAAAGACCCATTGTCCTGAGAAGGGTAAGTGATATTTTCATCACCCTGGGGATGAGCTTGATATGATTCCTGTCGCACAGCTGAAGAGGAGTGGCCCTTTGGGTTGCTTTCCTGTGGGAGATGACCTTCAGGAAAATCACTTTGGTTGTTCTCAACTTCTCACACTTGATACTTTTGTTTTCTGTTTCTTTCGTATTGCTCCCGAGCAACTTACCAAGTGTAATATGCTGGTGGAAAATGGTGTATTTTCATCCCAAAGTATCAGTTAGAGGCCTAATTTCAGTCTAATGTGATTTGAAATGGGAAACTAGAGTTGTAAACAGCCTCACGCATGGTTAAACCCCAGTGGGCGTTGGGAACAAGGGAGACATTGCAGAGCCCATCAGGACAGCTCAGTTCTCACAATAAGCACATGAAATTCTGTGCCTGACACTTAGCGTATTTTTTAGAAACTCAAAATGCACTTAACATCTCTGCAGTTGATATGCCAAATCTCTTTCCCCTGATGAGAGAGAACGTTAAATGTTTTTGAAGTTACTTGTTTTATCTTTTTTAACTTGCTAGGAAAACAAAACCTTCCATGCCTTGCCAGTACTACCTACTAGGGACTATATGTTTCTCCTGAGAGAATTCCCTTTTCTCCCAGAGGATTGTAAGGGAAATTTGGAAGGAAGAGCTGCATTAGAAAGGAAAAAGTTTGATGTGACCAGAGCCACAGGGCTAGGCTTAAAGCAAGCACAACTGGCCTGGTTCTTTGAGAAACTTAGTCTTGAGTTTCCTCCAATTCTAAGAGCTCAACGGTAGACTTTATTTGGATACAATTCTGACATATTCTGTGTTTGGGTGAGAGAAAGGTGAGGGAATCTTTTTTCTTTATTTTTTTAAATTCCAGTGCTCCATTGTGTTAAGCTGCTTTTTTTTTGGCTGCAAAATTCCTCTGAAGTTCATTATTCCTTCTGGAAACCATTCCAACAAAGGTGCTACTTCACAGAACGATGTTTACTGAGGTCCCCAAAGGCTCACATGTGATGAGATGGACAGGTCCTTCCTTAGTGGTTGCTATGCCTGTCAATCATAGTGGTCATAGCAGATCATATTTTTATCTTCAAAATACTATGCCCAGGATGCTGCCTTTTTTATCTTCAAAATACTATGCCTAGGATGCTGCCTTCCCCTGGTTTTCTGCTAAGGCATCTTAGATAGGTCCTGAAATAGATTGTTAAGAGCTACCGTCCAAATGTGATCTTTGTGTATATCAGTTAATACTCCTGCTAAAAATCTTTTATTTTCTCTTACACTCCTGCATCCAATTCTTGGGCAATTTCTTTCAAGTCAGCCTTTTTAAATATACCAACTTCTAATCTTTGCTTGCCACATCTACTGCCCTCAACCTCTAGTTCAAATCATGTACGTCCCTCCCCTGGGTAATTACAACAGTCTACAACAGGCATTGTACTTTGTCGTGGGCAACTGGAGTTTAAGTCAGGTCATGGGATGCCGATGTTCATCTAGCCTCCTGCTTTCTTCCTTCTTTGAAGAAGGGCCCGGTTACCTTTAGTTTGGGAGACAAAAGGGCTGGTGGGATTAAGACTGGAACCAGGAATTCAATTATGGGCAGGATTCAGATGGGCAAAGGAGAACATTGGGTGGGTTTCCCATGCTGTAACTCCCATACTGAACCTCTTGGCCATTCTCACTCATAGACCTTGGCTTTCTGTGTATCACCTTGGCCCAGAAACTCTCTCATTCTTTCTTTTATGGTTTGGCTTTGAAATGTCCCCCAAAAGCCTCATGTATTTGGATACTGTCAAGTATCTAGGGATTCCATGTGTTCTTAAGAGGGGGAGCCTGGCTGGAAGGGGAGGATACCTGGGGCTTGACCAGGAAGAGGGAGATACCTGGGGCTTGGTCTGGAGGGTTACATGCTAGCTGTGTCCTTCCTCACTCACTGTGATTCCCATTCACCATGCTGTGAAGGGCTTCTCTCCACCCAGGCCTGCACCATGTGCTTCCACCCTGCAGAACACACATGAATGAACTGAGACCTGAAACTGTGAATTAAAATAAGTTGTGGGCGTTGGGAATTTTGTCTCTGTGATGAATAAGTAACTAAGGCACCTTCCCAGCAGTAGTAACAGGGCTGGCCATAGCAACCTTCTCCAGCTCCAGTGTGACACCTTTCCTGGTCTGGCAGTTAACCAACTAATGATGACAACCCTGACTTCCAGCATCGTCCAATCTCCTGTGAACTTGTAGGTCACCTCCCTCCTATCAGGATATCCTGATTTGTCCTCATCTGCCCAGTATCTGACCCACATACCAACCCAACAGCCCAGTCCTCAACTCGCATGCTGACAAATCCATCCACACTAACAGAAAGCTCTGCTCATTCCATAATTGAGGCCTTACCCTTGAACTTGCTACCCAGGTGGAAGGTCATGGGAGCAACGAGCTTGCACACAGGTCCTCTTGCCTTTGCTCACGTTTTGATTTAGTTTGGGTCCTTCTTTGACCTAACACACTGAACCTTGGGAAAGGCCATAGGTAAGGTCCCAAAGTAGCAAGCCTCACGATGTGTTGGGTCCGGTGTATGGGTGTGGGTTGGGAGGGGGAGTTGCGCTCTAAAAGGGAAATGGGTTGAGGTCAGGTAGTGGCAGTTCTTGGCCAGCCACACTCAAGACTTCGGCGTTTTCCAATAGGCTTACGCCTACAGGGAGTGAGTGGGAGCAAGTCTGAGATTCACGTAGCATAGTTATCTCCGCTGCCTGCCAAGTCGTCTACTTAGTCCAATTCACAGGCAGCGCTTTGTTGAGCATTGAGAAGTCACTTGCTCCGTGTGAATCCAATCACCACGGCAGGCACACCTCAAAGAGGGAACACAGCAGCCTCTGAAAAGCTGGCCCTGCGCACCGGCAGCTCAATTCATGAATATGCTTTTCCAACGTCTGACGCTGCTGCTTAGCAAAGATATTATGGGACAAATCCTTGATTTGACCTTTTGTATCTCTATTCATCCCACTGTGCTAAAAGCAATTATGTGCATCTTATGTGTGGCTGTTGGAATAGGGAGTCACTTAGCGACGGGTCCTTTTCACACTCCAACTGTCCCCACGCTCGTTCCCTGTCCTCCCTCCTCATGGCCCGCACAGCAGGCCTCCGCGCTGCTTGGCAGAGGCTGAAATGGCATGAGGGGGAGGTGAGCTGGATGTAAACAGGTGGAAACAGTTCCTGACATGCGATTAGCATTCCCCTTGGGCAGGCACAGCCATGGGTGAAAGAATGGGGCCGTGAGGGGACAGGGAGGAGAGAGCTGGCGGGGTGCCGGAGGCAGAAGACAGTGCAGGCTTGGTCAAAGGTGCAGGCAACTTTCTTCAGTGACTTCCTATGAACAGAGCAATTCCAGCGGTCTCTGCTGAGAACAGAGGACCTACTAGCTGTTGTCTTTGCCTGCTGTGGATTTATGTGAGATCCAATGTGGGCCATGAGGTGCAGGGGCAAGAATCCGTGCTGTGGGTGTGGGAATGCAGTTATGTTGGTGTTGGATTGCATGTGTGTTACCTGTGTGTGTATCCTGAGGTGCACGGGTTTCCTGGAGAACTCATGTTGGCCTGTGTCTTGGGATGTATACGTGGAGTACGTGTGCATGCAGGACTGTGTACATGTCATTTCCAGATGTGGTGTGTTCCTCTGTGTACATGTGTGGGGGTGAACAGCAGAACGCATGAGGACAGGGCTGAGTGGAAAGGGACCCCATGTCCTTTTTGTGAGTGAGGCAGGTTAGTGTGACCCCGGTAGCCACTCCAACCCTGGCCAGAGAAGGAAGCTGGATCGTGCTGCATTGCCCGAGGGTTGAGTTCTTCAGGAACTGGTACCCTGTGCTGAGTTTCATACCTCCTCCGAACTCCAGGCCTCAGTGGGTTGGAGAGACCCCGGAGCTAGGGAAGATAACAGGAAAACAAGAGAGGGAGAGATACACAGGGCCCAGACCTCAGTGAAATTGGGACAAGATTGAGGGTTTTTCCCCTGAGCTTTTGACTTTAAATACTTCACAATAGGAAAGTGAGCTGGACTTTTGGGCAGAAGGTAAGTACAGACAAATATTAGTGAGTAGGGGGCTCTGCTTCCAGCCCAGGCTCTGCCATGATTGAGCTGGCAGTGCCATCTGTGTATGCGAGGGCTGGGGACAGAGCTGCTGATCCCAGATAAACTCACCCAGTGGGGCGGTGCTAACCAGAACCTAAGGGTGAAAGGTAGCCATACCTACAAACAGAACTATACTTTTATACTAAAACCCCTCCTAATACAGCAGATCGCACTGCAACTGCCCGCTTCCTGCCACTCCAGCTTCTAATCAGTCACCCGTATGACCTGTCATGGCCTTGTCACCCAGGGCCGATCACCTTTGATTCTCTTAGATGATTCTCGAAGTAGGAAGGGGGTGCTGAGATCTCAAGGTCAGGCCATTTGCTTTTCAAATCATCCAGGAGACTGGCTCACACACATCTTTTTTGATTACTCGTCGATTGCTCATTGTACACAAATTAACTAAGACAGAAAACAAAATTTATCCATGAGCATTCAAGCTAGAAATAACCAATATTTAACATTTTGAAGTATGCCTTTTCAGGTATTTTTTCTTTTCTGTATCTATAACTGTCCACACATACTGTATGGATCTATTAACCATTTTGTGTTGATTTTTTCACTTATTCATATGTCCTGAATACCTTTTCCCATCAATATAAAAATCTACATTGTCTACTTATATGGCTACTAAATACTCCATTGCATGAGTATAATTTATCTCACCTTCATCTGTTAGATATTTGGTGTTTTCCTTTCAGTTTTTCCTTTTTTCTTTTTAGTCTGGATTTTTAAATTTGAAAGCCAGGAGTGTAGGTGAGTGACAGAGAACTTGCCTAGTGTGTATGAGACCCTGGTTCAATCTCCAAAGTAGGGGGAAAAAAGGGGGAAAAAAACAAGAAAAAGGATAATAAATGAGGCGTGGCTCATGGTTTTTGAGAATTCAGTCCTTAGTTGATAAGCTCTGTTGTGGTTTGGATCTGGAGTGTCCCCCCAAAGGCTCATGTATTTGAATGTTATAGATTGTCTATGGAACCATGTGCTGTTGGGAGATTGGGGCCTAGTCTGGAGGGGTAGATTACAGGCATGAAAGTTGGATTATAGGCATATAGTAGGGGTTTACCCCACCTTCCACAGTTGGATCCCTGAGGGGCTGGTCACTGGGATGAGACCTGGAAGGATATATAAGCCGCTTCCTGCCTTCCTGGGAGGACGCGTCTCAACTTTCCTTGACTCGGCTTCCTGTTTGTGACGTCGTGAGAAGCCGCCTGCACCTCTGCCTCTGCCATGTCCTTCGAATGCTGCCAGCCGCCCCTGGATGGACTGTGATCTTCTGAAACTGTGAGGGAAGATAAACCTTTCCTCCCCCAAATTTGTGGATGTCAGGTGTTGAGTCACGGCAATGAAAACGTAACTAAGCCAGGCTCCAAGGCAGAAATATCATCATAGGACGGCATGGCAGAGAACAGTTGCTCATATCATAGTGCCAGGAAGCAGAGAACAAAGAGAGGAACTGGGGACAAGAATTCACTCACTCAGGTCACACCCCAGTGACCCATCCCCCAACCAGAACCCACCTCCTGACTGCACCCTCGGCTACTGACCTCAGCATGGACAGAGAAGTACAGAGCCTTAGGTTCCAGTCACCTTCCAAACACCTGAGCCTTTGGGTTAAGCCATATCATTAAAGGATTTTTTTTCAGTACTAGGAATCAAAAACCCAGGGCCTCATGCATACCAGGCAGGCAAGTGCTGTGCCACTGAGCTATACCACCAGTCCACCATTTCATTTGTTTGTTCCAGGTGTCTGTCCTTTAGGTGTTGCTACTGGCAAAAGTGGCATTGAAAGCCAAGAGGTCAGCTCTGGCATCTTATTACCTGTTCCCCACCTTGGGAATGATCGAAGGAGGCCCAAAGGTGAGCCGTGATGGACGTCAAATCCATGCAGGTCCCAAGGTACTAGCTGGAAGCTCTGGTGGCCATGTCATCTGCCCAGTGTGGAACATATGGGAGAAAAGCTTATTGTGCAAGTGCAGCGCTGCTGATGTTCTTGGGGAAGCAGCCTTCTGTTGGAAACTTGGCCATGGCATTCACTGGATTTTTGATAATACCTCATAAGACACCAAAACAGAAGACTTCCGGAACTGCTTCAGAAAACCAGAAGAACAATGGGATAAGTGTGTTCAAAGTGAGAGGGAGAATTTTGAGAGGATATGGTGGTTTGTATCCAAAAGACTCATGTTTCTTTGGAAACTGTGTAGTGTCAGGAGGCGGGACTTGGCTGGAAGGGGCGGATGCTTGGGGCTCGACCTGGAGGGACGGGTGCTGGTTCCACCCTTCCTCCCAGACTTCTCCGTTCTGCCATGCTGCCTTGGGAAGTCTCTGTCTCCAGAGCACTGGCTCTGACTCTGGCTCTAGCTGCAGCCCCACCATATGATTCCACCGTTTTCCAGCCACCCACCTGTGAATGGACTGTAACTTTCTGAAATTGTAAGCTAAAACAAATATTTTTTCCCTCAAGATACGGATGTTGGGTATTGAGTCACAATGATGAGAAAGTAACTCAGACAGAGGAATTCCTGGTGCCCTTCCCTTACGTCCTGGCCCACAAGGTAATACATACCTGAAAGCTCTGCCCTGGGTGCCCTCCAGCCTCCAATCTCAACAAGTTGATGCAGTCCCTCCAGGTCAAGCCCCAACCATCTGTCCCTTCCAGCCAGGCTTCACTTCCCAACCACCCCTGGAACCATAGGTACCCCATTACATCCAAATACATGAGGCTTTGGGGGGACACTCCAGATCTGAACCATAACATACACACACACACACACACACACACACACACACACACACACACGTATATATGTAGTAAAAGTCCGCTTTTAAGCACTTCCATTATAACAGGAACAAAAGTAGCAACTACAGTGTCTCCTCCTGAAAGAGACAGGGTCACTGGAGGCGACCCCAGGCTGGCAGTTGCCACCTGGCCTCCAAAGCTCTACAGCACCAGGCTGAGCAGAGATGGAAGAATCAAGTCACTGGAGAGGAGGTGGCTGTGTCCCTGGGAGGCACGCCATGCATTTCCCAAGCCTGGGGAACACAGATTTGCTCTAGCCATGATGCACCAGTAGCAGAAGCCAGGAGGACACGGCAAGACCAGAGACCAGCAGGAGACAGCTCAGCTTGAGGGGAGGCATGAAGAGCACCCATGTGAGCTTAGCCAACCCTCTCTGCGTCCACCTGCTATCCTGGGAGGAGAGTAGAGGATCCCTTGCAGGAGAAAAGAAACAGATCTGATCGAAGCTGTTGGGAAAATGGAGAAATTTGCATTTGAAGATGAATTTCTCAGCAGAATCTGGGTTAACAACTCCCCCCACCCACTCACCCTGCCAATTTTTCAAAACCAGATGGGATCTAATTACTTTTAATTGGGAAGTTTAAATTGTCACTTTGTCCTGGCCGTGAAAGAAATGGGTCCTTGAAAGAAAGTTACTAAAAAAATGAAGAAGCTAAGTTTCCCCCCGCTCCTCTATCTGAATTCTGGTATGTAAATTTCATCACCTTCCAGCTCTCTATTTTCCTAGCCTTCAACCCAAACACAGGTGTCCCAAGTTATCTTTAGGAAACACAGGTTTAAGTTGGACATGGTGACACATGCCTGTAATCCTAGCACTGGGAAGGCTGAGGCAGGAGGACTGCCAAGAGTTTGAGGCCATCCTGGGCTCCCCAGTGAGTTTAGGACCAGGTTAGACTATATAGTGAAACCCTGTCTCAAAACAAAAGCAAAACACACACGCACACACACACACACACACACACACACACACACACACAAAGGAAACACAGGTTTGAATACCAGACAGTTTCCTATTTAAAGCACCCTGGAAACACTGATTGCCTACAGAGTTAAAGTTAAAACAGCTAAGTTTTTCACACCTGCCAATCCATACCTGTCACCTCAAGAGACATCAGAGTACTGTCTGAGCACCTTCCCTGGGCTTCTGTCCTTTGGACACGCACATCACCTGCTCAGAATGACTTTTCATTCTCCCACTTCAAGACTCAGACCATTAATCCTGATATGTCAGCTTCCTCAGATCAAGAAATGCTCAGTATCTGACACCACGTTCTTGGGTATGTTTAGGTGGGTCTGGAGGTGCGACCTTGGGAAGCAAATGTGGCCTCCTACCCGTTTCCCAGCCCCGTGTGCTAAGCATCTCTGCACTGCCTGCCCTCCAGCCATGATACTCCTGCCTTAGACCCAGCAAAACATGGACTGAAAAATCTCTGGGACACTATGACCCAAATAAACCCTCCTCCTGCTCTGAGGTGAGCTAGGTTCAACACCTTCTTTAAGTTGTGGGCCCCAGATATCATGTCCCATCAGTGGAGAAGCTGAGTAATACAAGGACCCAGCAATGTTTTAGCCCTCCTTTCCTCCTCCTCCCCAGCTCGCCCATGGCTCTGTAGCACTGTAGACCTTGGTGATGACTCTGGATGCCCGGTGTAGGAATCCGCTGTGAAGATGTCTTTCTCCCTCTCTAGACATCCTCAGATTATGAATGCTGTGCATCCTCCACATCCTCACCTCATCCTTGAGCTGGGTTGCTGTTGGTTTGTCTGTCCTGCACGAGGATGCTGCATTTGTACGCATGCCAGTTGTGTTTACGTCTCCTCAGTGGCTCCTAGCACACCTGTACCAACCAGCCAGGGGACAGAGCCACAGCCTGTGTGATAGGACGAGGCCCTTCCCTTTTCTCTCTCTGCTTCCTGGCTGCCACGGGATGAGCAGGTGTCCTCCACCGTGCCCTTCGCCAAGCATGGAGCCAACCAACCATGGACTGAGCCCACTGGAAACTGTGAGGCAAATAAACGAGTATTTTGTCCTCATGATAAGAAAGCTAATGCACACAGCATGCATGATGTACTTTGTCCCCTCCTCTCTGCTGCTTCCTCTTCTTCCTGGCTGCCATGAGATAAGCGTCTTCCTCTATTGCTCGCTCCTGGCACCAGGGTGCTCCACCTCACCTGAGGCCTCTAGCGATGCCGCCAAGTGACCTCGGACTGAGACCTCTGAATCTGTGAGCCAAAATCGGCCTTTCTCCTTCACCTTGGTTTTCTTAGGTATTTCATCACGCAGAAAGGTGACTAATGCAGTAGCTACACCCTCTCGATAACAACCAAGAGCCTGAGGGTGGCCTGGGCCACAGCTGGTCAGCAGGACCAGGCTGGAAAGAAGAGCAGGACGTAGAGTGGAGAAGGGTGAGAACAATCCAGAAAGTGCTGGGCATCCCTGTGCTTGTTGGTCAGTTCATTTAACCTTCAAAAGACTCAGAGAAAGGACTGCTCTTCCCAATCCCATGCAGATTCTTCTTTGGCCAAACTCTAACCCAGAACCCTGCACAGAAAGGATTTCTTGGAACACGAGTCTAGTCAAGCTGACAAACCAACACACCTCTGTATTAAAGTCATTATTTACATCCGTCTGTCCACTTCTCCACAGGGCTTAGACTCCCAGCTGTGAGCAAGAACTGTCTTCAAAAAAAGAAAAAAAGAAAATCCTTTCCCTGACAGAAACTGTATGAGTCATGAACACGTAAAAACAAAACAAAACTGTCTTCCTTATATTTTTTAACTTTCTTTCTTTTTGTCCTGTCAGAGCCTTGGATGGCCTCTATGAATATTTTTTGGAATAAAATTAAAATGGAATGCATTAATGTGAAGAGGCAGTGATCTCCTCTTGGGTCTGTGGCTCAGAGCACATTCCCGTGATTCTCCACAATAGATATCAAAGGGAAATTATCATGTGGGAGCGCTGCGAGGTCATTTCTGAGGGGAGGTGGGATATGTTCTGAACACTTGGTGGCCTTCCTCACGTGCACATCAACAGCAGATGCTTGGCGGGGAGGGAGCGCAGGAGTCATGCCCTTGTCCTTGGAAGTGATAGAATGTAGAAGGATGCCCTGTGCCAAACAGCCCAGGGAAGGAGGGGCCGTCCCGGGAGAGGGCACAGCACCTCCCACAGTGAGACCAGTCGTTGTACACCTGGTGACACCAAACCATCAGCTAAGCATTTTCTCATCTTCTGAGAGATAGTGTTTAACTTCCCGGTTGTTTTCCTAGGACTGTGCCTCTGGAGCCGCAGGAGGCTGCCCACTCTTACACATCTATGCAAGCTCAGCTATATCTTCCTGCACTAAACTCATTTCACCACAGCCAATGAGAGGTCAGATTTCCATGGATTCCCTCTGGGTTGGGTGGTATGACCCACTGTCTGTACGAAGAGATGGCGATTCATAATTAATTTTTTGTCCCCGCACTTAAAAATGTGATCATGGTGGCTTCAAGCTGGTCCTAACAACTCCTCATCTGGGCCCACATGATGTTTTTCTTGACCCACCATGGTGATCTCTTCCTCCAGGACAGCACGCAGTGCCAAATGAGGGCAGAGAAGAGACAGACCCTCCCAGGTACCTGACTTCCTCCTCCTCTTGTGAGAACCCTTGCTGGGCTTATGAGAAAAAAAGTATCTCAAAACTTATCTGCAAAAATGGGAATGTAAGAGCAAGAGAGAGGGCATTCACACTGGAAAATGTGTCAGTCAGCACTAACAAAAGCTGTGGCTGGGTTAGGAGCGTGAAAGTCGGTGCTTGGGCTGGGCCACTGCCTCAGCTTACTCTATTAATGAGTGTACAAACACACACAACTCTACATAAGAGCATGTTGTCCATATAATGAGAAGCACGAGTTATACTCCTAAAAGGCTTCCTATACATGGCACTTTCACAAGCATTATCCTGTTTCATCCTCACATGAGATAACCGGGGCCAGAGAATCACTTGTCACAGGTCACATGGGTGTTAAGTAGTGGAGCCCTTTGACTCCAAATCCTGTGCTAGCTCAGCACAGCACAGCTACCAGGAAGCCAAAGCCACTGGAGAGTTGTACAATTTCATTAAGGAAAAGGAAAAGATTAAAAATATATTTGCAGTACGACCTTCCTCTGTATGAAAACATTTATATGAGGACAGGAATCATTGGGAAGGATGGGGAAGGAGCTGGTGGTACAGTGTAGTGATGTAGCACCTGTGAGGACCTGGGTTCAAGCATTCTGCCCATTTTCTGTGCAAAAAAAGATGAATTTATTAACAGCATCTTTTTCTCATTAACCATCAATATAGTTAGTGCAGCCCTGTCTCCATACTAAGTGTTCTCTACCTGCACTGTCCAATATGGCGGCCACTAAGCCATGTGGGCCTATGGGGCACTTGAAATCTCCTAAGTCCTAGTTGAGGTATGTTCCAAGTATTAAACACACACTGGATTTTTAAGATTTAGAGGGGATTAATCTGTCTATTTCTTGTGCTGTTGAGAGGTGGAACTGGTTGGAAGGCACACATAACTGGAGCTTGACCTGGAAGGGGTGTGTCCCTGGGACTTGACCTGGAAGTGATAAGTCCCTCCCTCTGCCCTTTGTGCATTCTGCTTCCTATTGCAAGGCTGGGAAGAGCTGCTCTTTGCTAGGCCTCTGCCAGATCCTTCTGCCATTGCCAGCCTCCCATGAGTGGACTGAGACCTGCTGACGCTGTGAGCTAAAGGAAACACTTCCTCCCTGAAGTTGTGGGTGTTGAGTATTGTGTCCCAGCAACAAGAAGGTGTCAAAGTCACCTCCCTTGCTCTTTCTCAGCTGGGAAACTGGTGATGATCCTCTGTATCTCAGGTGATGTAGGTGAGGACTGGATTGGCAATAAAGCCCCAGCAGCAGGGACTGCTTAGCTCAGTAAGCCATCATTCTGATCTCTGAGTTGTCCTAGTGAATATGAATTTCTTATGGAACAGGGACTAAAGAGAAATGGAAACATTTAGATAAAAATATAAAAATAGGTTTTTTTTTTTTTAAAAAAAACCATGATCAGAAGCTGAATATTGATGTTTGAAAGCTGTACAATAATGTTTGCTTTGTTGTGTGTGTGTGTGTGTGTGTGTGTGTGTGTGTGTGTGTGTGTGTACGTGTGTGTACTCTGCTTGGGAGTGTGCACTTGGGGACCGTTCCAAATGACCATGTATTAGGTAATCCCATTCTTGCCTTCTGACCCTCATCCTCCCCCTGCCATCGGGGGAGGGACGGCTGCATTGTGGTTCTCACTGGCACGCATGACACACCAAGTGCTCGCCTATATTTAGCCAACATGAAGTCACTGAAACTCTATGCCCACTGGATGCAATCCGTGCTTTGTTATTTGTTACTCACATGGCTGACGACTTGGCGGTTCTCCCTAGTCTCTGTCCTTGGATGAATTTAGAAGGGATGACGTCATTTGTGACTGGGAAAGCTGTGTGAGGGGAATAGAAGCTGAAATCCCGAATCAGTGAGTCACCTGAAGGGGACCTGAGGTGAATGCTTGATGTCTCCTGCGAGCCAGGGAGACCTCAGTTGTCTTTGATAGAAGGGGGAGCAGCAGGAGGAAGGAATTGTTGAAATCTACCCCGCTGGTGACGGCACCACAGCTGCTCCGTGGCCCTCAACACAGGTCTGGTTTTGTGATGGGCCGCTTAGGTTCAAAGCCCACCACTGACCAAGTCCAAGGTGGCCATTTATGTGAGAAAAGGGATTTATTCAAAGCTAGCTCTAGAGCCATGGAGGGAAGCCCTGGCCTCAAACCATCATCTCCCAAGTGTACAGGGGTGTTGTGGATTCTGTAGCAAGGAACAGTGGGAGAGGAAAACCAGTAAGACCAACACACGTGTGCGGGTTTGTTACATTCCTTACAGAACCGGACTTCTCCCTCCCCTTACCTACAAAGGAAGCTGGATTTTGACCTCTGGTGCGACATCTGCGTATTCTGGCTATTCACCTGGGGAGGGGAGTTGGGGCTGGTGGTTTGGACCTGAACATATTTAGAGAAGCCTTTTTTCCCTAAAGGAAAATCATATTAACTTTTGAAGTCCTGTTTTGCTATGCTGATTACAAACTTTTCTGTGCCCAAAAGCTGAGCCTGGCGGCACAGATCTGTAATCTCGGTGATCAGAGTAGGCTAAGACAGGAGGATGTTCAAGTTCAAGCACAGTCTGGACATTTGAGCAACTTAGCAAATCTTTGTCTCAAAATTAAAAAAAAGGGGAGGAGGCTGGGATTGTAGCTCAGGGTAAAGGCCCTGGCGGATCAGTCACACACACACAATCATAAGTGACACATGAATTAGGAGACACAGAGCAGCTCCACACAACCGATGTTACAAGTGGACAAAGGGAGGGGTCTCGTCATAACCTGGGGCAGGGGTTCCCCTTGTTGGCTCTTCCCTCAGTTTTGTCCTTGAAGTCTCCTTCGTGTAGAACCTGCACACATGCGTGCATGCCTGAGGGCATTGGAAACACCAGCTCAGCGTCTCAATCTTTTTTGTTTCTCACTTTGAGCATCCATACAGAGGCCATTATCCTTATCAGAGAATCTAATTTTGTTTTGTTTAATGAACAAAAAAAATAACTTCAGGGGCCAAAAAAATCAGGCACACACTGTTAAAAAAAATCTTAAAGTAGAACACGTCTTAACAATATTTTACAGAGTAGAATTGTTGAAACTAGGGAGTTTTGCAGACTTCAGAGGACAACTGCCACTATCTGTCCTTCAAATAACATGATGATCTTGGTCAAAAGGGGCCCCTCTGCCCCTTAGCCTTATGTTCTGGTCCTAAAAAACGTGATCTTATGATGAAAAATAAGATTGTAGTGGCAAGAGCTCCGCCATTTTTTCCCTGATGTCCTCTTTGCCCTGGTACCTTTCCCGCGTAGCTGCCCTGTGACCCTGTGACTCACTGTGCTGATACCCTGCCCCAGGCTGCTATTGGAAAGACTGGCCCCCTATACCTGGTCAGTCGGGCACAAGACATGGACTGAAATTCAAATCACGGCTGGATTCTTGCCATCATGTGGCTCTGGAAAGCCACTTTTAATCTTCATCCCTCCCCTCTGTTCTTGAGCCTTCCTATTCCTGTGGGTTTTCCCTTTGTAAGCCTCACCCCGGCCCCACTTCAGGGCTGACAATTCTTTGAGGCAAGAGCCAGGTCTCAGTCCCTGGTTATAAAGGACTCCCAAATTTTTCTCTAAAAGTGGTGCTTCTCCTGTGTACAACAAAGATAATCTTTAAAAAGAATGATACACTTTATTTTGTTTTTAATTTTATTTATTTTTAATTTACATAGCGCCTTTTAAATTTTAAAAATCCCTTTCCCTTTCCACCCTCTCATCCCCCCCCCCTTTCCCTTTCCACTGTGCCCATCTTCTTAATTCTTCTGTGTCGTTTACAGTTTTTATGGCTTGGTCTTCTTATATTAGAGAGACCATGTGATATTTAACTTTCTGGGTCTGATTCATTTTGCTGAGCATAATGTATTCAAGGTGCATCCATATACCTACAAATGACCCAAATTTGTTATTCTTAATGGCACCGTAATACTCCACCATGTATGTATACAAGCCACATCTGCTTTATCCAGTCATCTGTACTCGGGCATATTTGCTTCTTCCAAGATTTGGCCATTATAAATTGTGCTGCTGTAAACACGGGTATGCGTGTATCACTATAGGATGATGGCTTTAACTCTTCTGGGAAGACACCCAGAAGAGGTATAGCTGGGTCAGGTGGGATGTCGTTGTTCGGTTTTCTGAGGATTCTGCACACTGCTTTCCATAGTGGTTGTACCAGTTTGCAGCCTCACCGCAATGTAGGAGGGCTTCTTTCTCCCCACAGCCTCACCAGCATTAGTTGTATTTTGAGTTCTTAATGCCAGCCATTCTTACTGGCATTAGATGGAACCTTAATTTGCATTTCTCTGATGGCTAAAGATGTCAAACGTCTTTCATGTATTTATTAGACATTTGGACTTCTTCTCCTGAGAACTGTTTATTCATTTCAGATTCCCTTTTTTTGTTGTGTCTTTCATTTTGGAGGGTCTACTTTTTTTTGTTCTTTTTATATTCTTGCTAATAGCCTGTGTCTGAGGAGTAGATGGTGAATTTTCCCCATTCTGAGGGTGCCTTCTTCACTCTGTTGATGTTTGCTTTGCTGTGCAGAGCTTTTTAATTTTATAGAGTCCCATTTGTCAGTTTTTGGTGTTATCACTTGTGCTTTGGGTGTTAAACTTTATTTTGAAAAATAATTGAGGCTGTAATTTTTATATCCAAAGATTGTATTGAGAGGGAATAAATTATTTCAGATGAGCATTAAAAACCCATTTCATTTATTAATTACATAAACACAGATTTCCTTTTTGAGACAGGGTTTTCCTCTGTAGCCTAGGCTGATCCTGAACTCACTATGGAGCCCAGGCTGGTCTTGGACTCATGGCAATCCTCCTGCCTCTGCTTCCTGAGCGCTGGGATTACAGCTGTAGGCCACCACACCCAGCTTTATGTGGTGCTGGGGAATTGAACTCAGAGACTTGTGCTTGCTACACTAGACTTAGTAATTCTGCATTAATCATAATTTTTGTAGTTTCATTTTAAAATGTGTTGACAGGGCCGGGAACATAGCTCAGCAGTTAGAACCTTACCTGGGAAGTACGAGGCCCCAGGTTTGATGGCACAGCACCGCATAATACCTGGCATGGAGGTGCATGCCTCAGATCCCCAGCACTCAGGAGGCCAGCCCGTTCTGCAGGGTGGGCTCAAGACTAGCCTGGATTACAGAGCGAGACTTCGTCTCAAAACAAAAGATGTTGCGACAATCATTCTTCTTCAGTTGCAATGTAGAGTTGGTGAAAATTATTAAAATTTCATCTCTGGGCAACATTTACAAGAGGATGGAAGCCATGCATAAGCTCAACTCAATTTACCATGGCGCAGCCTGGGCTGTAGTGGCCTGTCATCATGTCCCTACAGGCTAGGACTTTGATATCACAGGCAATTACCCAGCATGCCTTTTCTTCCCTCACCAAAGAAGCACGCAACAAAAAGTCAGTGAGTTCATTTCAAGAGAAACACGGAGTTAACTCAGATTGATTAGTAAGTAAACGATTTTGAACTCACAGCTCTTTTTGATGAGTCCCAAGTTAATTTCCACAAGCGTCCTGCACCAGCGAGGAGCTCTGTGGGACAGTGAGCAGTCATCAACGCCTCAGTGTGAACCGAGCTCTGAGCCCAGCTCCTCAGAGGTTGGGAGCAGGCGGGGATGGTGGGTATTTGGAGCAACCTGGGGAGGCCCCAGCCCTGACTCTCTGATTCTGTAGGGGGACGCTGGCCTCATAGGGAAGTCTCCTAGGCTAGTCCTCTACACCTCTTCTTTAAAATTGGGGTTTGTATTTTACGTCAAATACTTGCTATGGTGACTGCTACTAAGTAGAGGGACAGAAAAGGGAAATTTTTTCTTTCCAAAGCTTTTACATGTGATGGAGGTAGTATTTATGCCTGTTGAAGTAGTTGCAGTTAGGCCTGAAGTAATGTCATTGCTTCAAATGTAAACACAAGGCTCAGTGGCAGAACCCTTGCCTGGCTAGTGTGAGACCCTGGGCTCAATCCCCAGCACCCTGCAAAAAATTTAAAAATTATGAGTATGTAAAAACCGTGATTTCATTAGTGCAATACAGTAGTTCAAAAGTGCTGTAGTTCAACATCAATAGTTTTTACTACCATAAATAATGTCATATATATATATATTTGAGGTAAGGCCTCATTTTTCTTTTTTTTGAGATGGGGTCTTGCTCTGTAGCCCAGGCTGGTCCTGAACTCACTATGGAGCCAGGCTGGCCTTGGACTCAGGGCAATCTGCCTGTCTCAGCCTCTCGAGTGCTGGGATTACAGGCTTGTGCCACCATGCCCAGTTTATGTGGTGCTGGGGAATCCAACTCGGGTACTTAGCACTTGACTTAGCGCTTGCTAAGCAAGTGCTTTAACCGCTGAGCTGTTCCTCCAGCCCCTAGGCCTCATTCTTTAGTCCAGTCTAGCACTGAGTCACTGTGTAAACCAAGCTGGCCTCAAATTCATGTCAGTCCTCCTGCCTCAGCCTCTGGAGTGCTGGAATTACAGATGTGTACCACCACACTTAGCTTCTTTTATAAATAATTTAAAAGTTTGGTAAAGATACTCTATTTTGAATCTATGGGGAAAAGGTGCATTATTCATTTAATGAGTTATCCTTTTGAAACAGAAAACACAAGTGCATCTCTGACCTCTTAAATAAAACATATTTCAAATGGTCTGTGATTTAAAAACTATATAAATCCAGTTTTGGAAAATAAAATATTTTTATAATCTCAGAGTAAGAGAGCTCCTGTAAAGCAGAAGCCCTCAGGGAAAAAGTTGTTAAACAGGTTTAAAGAAAAATGTTAAAATGTCTTTTCAGCAAAAGATACAGATAAGGTTGCTACAATACTGCAGTAAATAATTGCAACAGTTATGAAGGGGACATGGGCCAGGACAAACAGGCTGTTGACATACAAGGACCGCGATAATTTTTACATGTTTTTACAAACAATCCTTAAAAAAAAAAGTCAGGGGATTTGAACAAGGCATTCCCAGGAGAAATACATGCCAGGCATGGTGGTGTACACTCATAATCCCAGCTACTTAGGAGGCTGAGACAGGAGCATCACATATTGGGGGCCAGCCTGGGCAACTTAGAGAGAGGTTGTCTCAAAATAAAATTGTAAATAAAGGGCTGGGCCTGGGGCTCAGCAGTAGGGGGGGTGTACCGCGCATGTGCGAGGGCCTGCCTTTGCTCTCCAGCCCTGCAAAGAGAAGACAAGGAAGAGGGGGAGCATAAAGGTGCCAGACCCTTCAGCACAATGAGCCGCGAGAGCTCAGAGACACCCTGGAATGTGCCCGGTGTCGCCCAACAGCCCCAGGGCAGCACCAATCCAACTTTTCCTCACCAACCACAGTAGAAGTGGTCTTTGCAAGTCCAATGTCAACAGAAGACCTTGAGGTTGCCGCCTCCCCATGCTCAGGCCTGCGTGCAGGGCCTTGGGAGGGCAGGAAGCCATCATTTTAAAGAACAAGAACAGACATCTCGTGTCAGGTGCCAGCTGCAGGTTCACCGTCCTGAAGTAAATACAGCGCCGTTCCACTGAAACTGTATGTTCTTGTTCTTTAAAACAATTGCTTCCTGCGCTGTCCCTTGCATGCAGAGAAACTGAACAATAGCTGATGCCCAGAGGGTTGTGGTATATTTGCTGCTTCACCCCCGCCCGAGGTGTCCATCACATCGCATCAGCGTCCAGCCCTGATGGCAGGTCAGATCGCCGCGTCCATCGCCGCCCAGCCTGACCCTGCAGGTAGTGACCTTTAGCCACGCAGGGCTGCAGGCTAGCCTCCGGACAGATGGGGGCTGACCTGGCACGTCTTGCTAGCTCCCGTCTTGCACCCCAGCCTCTGGGGCACTACACAGGACCTGGAATGGAAGGGGTCACGGTGCGTGTCTCCTGGATTCTGCAGCCAAGAGGGTGGCTGTGGCCTGGGGATCCCCGTTTCTTCCCTGGTGCCCCTTCATACTCTCCCAAGGCCATAGTAGTGCTTTTTTGAAGCATATATATATATATATATATATATATATATATATATATATATATGTACTAGCTGGAGGCTGCTTGTTGAAAGGCAACAAACCTGGGCAGGGTGGCAAGGACCCGTTATCCCAGCACTATAGGAGGCCGAGGCAGGAGGATTGCAAGTTTGAGCCCAGCCTGAGCAACCTAACAGCTTAGTGAGATCCTGCCTCAAAATCAAAATAATAAAAATGGGCTGGGCTCAATGTGAAGGCCTGGGCTTGGTCCCCACCGCCCAAAAATAGTTTTTAATAAAGCACTGATAAATAAGTAGCAGTATAGGTATGTACTTATGCATTTAGCGTTGGTGGAGATTGAACCCAGGGCCTTCGCACTAAGCTACATCCCAAGCTCCTTTTTAGCTTTTATTTTGACACGGGTCTCACTAAACCCCTAAATTGTCCAGGCTGAGCTTGAACTTGAGGTCCTCCTGCCTCAGCCTCCCAGAGCGCCGGGGTGACAGGCGTTCTCCACCGTGCCTGGCTTTCCTGCGTCACATGTAGTTGACCCTCTGCCCTTTCCATCGGCTGTGCTTCTGACGGCTCCTAGTCCTCATCTCCGGGGCCTTGGTCCTGGTGTGTCGTCCCTCCCGTTCATCTGGGCTGATCCCATCTCACCTCCCTTCCAAGGCCATTTCTCTCCTTCAATCCGCCCTCACACTCTGGCCCAAAACTCCCATGTGATTCCTAGTGCACATGCTGAGGTCCAAGTGACTCGGCAAGACCAGACAGGCGCGTGGTCCCTGCTCCCTAGTGACCTCTCCAAGCCACGATGCTGGCAGCATCGGCCCTCGGGACCCAGGTTTCTTGATTTGTAGGTCAAGTGCTGTTTGCACCAGACTGTCCCCTGTTGGTGCCATCGCACAGAGAGGACCTGGAGCTGTTTCTTGCCTCTTGGGCACAGCGATCAATAGACCATCCTGAAGTAGGCCAGGTGGGGACAAGGGCTTTGTGTCCTTGAGCACATAGTACAATTCCCGAAGGTCGCAGGACGGGGCAGGGATAGACAGGAACAGGAAGGAAATCACAGCGCTGTATTAGGCAACACTACCGTCCCAGTGGAGAGTGACACTGGACAGCCAAGTCCCTGCCACCTCCCTCAGCAGAGAGGCATGTGTCTGCAGAGAGGGGACGGTGACCCGTGTGCTCCATTCCATCCGGATTAGCTGACGGCCCAGTGCCACTTCCAGTCTAGTCTTCCGTGGGCTTTGATGGGCCCCCTTGCCAAGGACAGCAGCATGAGGCTGCGATCCCCGGCCCACTGTGGCCCGCAGCATTTCCGGTACCAAGGGCAAGGGCGTCAGAAACAGCTGGGCGTGTCGGCTGACGCCTGTAATGCTAGAACTCCGAGAGTCCAAGGCAGGAAGATCGCAAGCAAGGTCAAACCCAGCCAGGGCATCTAAGTGACGTAGGAAGACCCTGACTTCAAATAAGAAATAAAAAAGGGGCTGGGAATGCGGTCTGCACTAAGGCTGTGGGTTCAGTCCCCAGGACTGGTGTGTGTGGGCGGTGAGTGTCAGAAATTTCAGAGCTTGAAATGTCTACAACCACTTCTGTCCATTTATTCAAAGAAGACAGAGCTGGAGGATCAGCTGAGTGGCAGAGGGGACCTCAGTTGTAGAGGGCTTGCCTAGCATGTGCAAGGCCCTAGGTTTACTCTGCAGTATCACAGAGATAGAGAGAGAGAGGGAGAGGGAGAAGGACAAAGAGAGAGAGAGAGAGAGAGAGAAGAAAATTTACTTAGTATATGTACTAGTTACTTTTTCATGGCTACAACCCAATATCCGACATCCACAACTTAGGGAGGAAAGATTTATTGTAGCTTACAGTTTCAGAAGTTCACAGTCCACATGAGACATGGCAGGACTGGAGTTGGGGCAGGACCAGAGCTCCAGCAGCAGAGATCCTCACAATATCCTAGTACAGAGAGACTGGGAGGAAGGGTGGAACCAGCACACGCCCCTCCAGGTCAAGCCCCAAGCACCCACTCCTTCAGCCAGGCCCCACCTCCCAACCTTACACAGTATCCACAGGAACCTGAGGCTTTGGGTGGGGGGACACTCCAGATCCAAACCACGACAGTCTTGTCTTAGCCACATTTTCGCTGCTGGGACACAATACCAAACACCCGCAACTTAAGAGAAAGGGGGTTTGTTTTAGCTCACAGCTCAGCGGTCTCTGGCTGACAGTGGCAGCAAGGCATGGCACAGGGCTGAGGAGGAGGACAGCTGCTCACGGCATGGCGAGGAGAAGCCGGGGAAGAATGTGTACCATGTTCCATTTCCAGGGACTCACCTGCCTCCTATCAGCACGGGAAATCACCAGTGCTTTCATAGGTTTGATCCCATTATCCCCCATGGTTCCGGGTTCCATCACCTTCCAAACACATGACACGTTGGGGGACAGTCCAAACCCCTCCTCGCCCAGCTTTTTCCTCTTAGTCATCTCCCTTCCACTCCCTCTTAGCCCACATCCCGTGTCCCTTGGTTGTAAATTCCCACTTTCCCACCCTGGACTCAGAGTTGAGCCCCATCTGTCTCTCCTGAGCTGCACATTTCTGCCGCTGTGGTCCCCACACCGATTTCAATGTGGATAAAATTTTGCAGGTTGGGCTTTAACACATATCCCTGAATGATTATTTTCTTTAACAGGACTTGAAGGCAAGTCTGCCTTGGGGTTTCTGGGAAAGGTTCTCTGCTTGGATTGTCCTCTTTAGCAAAAGAGGAAACGTAGCTCGTTGGCTGGCTGTTGTGTGTGTGTGTGTGTGTGTGAGTGAGGCCTTATGCTGAACCAGCCACTTTGTGACCACGAGGCACTAGACTTCAGAACCAGCCCGATAGGTCAAGGATCGTGAGGGTAAAGGGTTCCTTTGTGACAACATTCACTTCTCAAAACTATGTCAGGAACACCTGCCTTTCACGTTTGTTATGTATGATAATGAATATTGCTATTTTTAAGTCTCTTCTAGCTGGATTTCCCATTACTTGTAGCTGCTAAACCTCCTCACCCGTACAACCCTGCCACAGCTTCCCCTTGTTTCCTGAATGCAGATCCCATGAGGGCCTGGTCTGTTTATTTTGTGTTGCATTCTTCAGTTCTCCATGCAGGGCAGTACTGGGATTCTTTCAACTATTCCCTTCACAACTAGGCTTCTGGACGCCCTGCTGGAGTTCCTCACCTCTCCCTTTCCTCCTTCCCTCCCCTCTCCCCAGCTCACTTAGACCTTTAGGTCCCGTTATTCCATCCTCAGGCACCATTGTTTCTGCTGCAACACTTTTCAGTGAGTTACAGGACTGAGACAGGGACCGTGCAGGACAGAACAGGACACCATGCCTGCATGTGCGTGAACATATGATAAAGGTCTTTGAAGGAGTGACGTAACATTTCTGGGGTTGTCATGGATGTTGGATTCAATTTTATTTTTGTGGTGATGGCACTAGGGATCGTACCTCGGGCCTTCATGCTGAACTACAGCCCCAGTCCGTTTTTAATTTTTGATTTTTTGTGTGTGTGTGTGTGTGTGACAGTCTTGATGGTCCTGAACTCACCATGTAGCTCAGGATGGCCTCCAACATATGGAAATCCTCCTCCCTCAGCTTTCTGAGTGCAGCTGGGATTAGAGAGGTGTACCATCAGCCTGGCTTATGGGGCGCTGGGGAATCGAACTCAGAGCCTTTGCCCTTGCTAGGCAAACACACCAACTACTATGTTATTCCTCCAGTCCTACTTTTTGATTTTGAGATAGGGTTTTTCTAAGTTGTTAAGTTGTCCAAGGTAGGCTTGAACTTGTGATCCTCCTGCCTCAACCTCCCAGAGTGCTGGGATTACGGGCCCACTTCAAAAGAATTATTAAAAATGAGTTATGTCTTAGACATTTAGATGTAGGAGCCGGGTGTGGTGTCACAGGCCTAGAACTCTAGCTCCCGGAGTGTCTGAGGCAGGAGGACTGCAAGTTCAAGGTCACCATGGGCAATTTATAGAGACCGTGTCTCAAAATAAAATAGTATGTGTTGGGGGATGTAGCTCAGTTGATAAGAGTGCTTGCCCAGAATGAGGTAGGTCCTGAGTTTGATCCTCAGCATTGAGAAATTAGTTCAGACATGTGGGCTAAAATATATACCTGCTGCTTACTTTTACCTTTCCTTGGGGAATTCTTTGATTACGGTCTCTTCTCCTGTCTGCACTCCCCAACACCTTGTTCCGTGTGACAGGGACGGAGGCTGAGGCCCAGCACTGCCTGATCCCATGGTCTGTGTGCAGAATAGCTAAGTTGGGGAGCAGTGGAGCCTAAATGTAATCAGGCTTAATCTGAGGAGGAGGCTTTGGGCTTTGAGAAGTGAGAGCGGTAATCCTATGAAACAGGCCCCACCATCACCGTCCTGAGGACAGTGAGACGTCACCCAGGAGTTCTAAGGAAGGAAACATGCATCGTAAAATAAGTCACGGCCTCTCTTTGGACTTTCTGTGCTTGGCAAGTTGGACCTCCTGGTCACTGCCTCTGGGTGCTGTGACCCACACTGGGCCATCAGCCCCTGTGGCCTCTGCCCGTGACCCTGAGACTTCCAGTGGATGGAGGGTTTGGGGTTATCTAGCCGCCACTTTGCTTCCTGTGGTAGTAGATATGTGTTGGTAATTGGCGATCATCTGAAGGCATGCTCGCCTGCTATTTTGCGTTTACAAATAAAATCCGTTCCGAAGTTGGTTGGCTTGTTTATTTTATTTTTTTATTTTTGGCAGTTGCAGGCACCAGACCAAGGGTATTCACACTGAGCTACATCCCAGGCCCTTTTCTTTTCTTTTCTTTTCTTTTCTTTTCTTTTTTTTTTTTTTTTTTGAGACAGGTTCTTATTAAGTCACCTCAGACTGGGCTGGAACTGGTGATCCACCTGCTTCAGGCTCCCAAAGGACTTAGATAACAGACATATGCCATCACATCCTGCTACAGAATATCTGCGCTCTCTGTTTTTGGATTTTTTTTTCTGGCAGTGGTACTGAGGCTTAATCCCAGAACCTTCACACTGAGCTATAGCCTCAGCCTATTTTCTGCTGATATTTGAGGTAGGTCCTTACTAAAATGCTAACTTGCTCAGACTGAGCTCAAAGTTGCCATCCTCCTGCCTCAGCTTCCCAGCGTGCTGGGGTTATAGGCCTGCTCCCCTCTTCCTCCTTTCCCCGGCCCCAGGCTTCTGCTGGACCAGGCAGAGTGTACCCAAGTGTCCCACTGCCTGTGTAATGTTGAACTTGCCCATGGGACTTAGCCAGTAGAACATTAGCTAGCATGATCCAAACAGAAGCCTCAGATGTGTTTGCCTGGATCCACGGGGCCTCTGGAACATTCCACCCCCTGCCAGGGTCCCTGTAGGCCCCTGCCCAGGAATGGACGTGGGCCTGGATGGGCCCCTCCACCTCCCGTTCAGCCTAACAACCCTGAGGCCAGCTGAGGTCAGACTAAGGCCGCCTGGCAGAACAAGAACACAGACCGCAGAACGTGTGTAGCCCTCTGCCCTGAGATTGGGGCAGATTGTCATGTTGCAAACACAGGCCTGTCCCGGAGCAAAGTGGGTTTTGGTTTTGGCTTTGGCTTCCTTTTGGTTAAAGATCAACTCTTTGTTTTCCATTTACGGGGCTTCAACGGGTGCCAGAGGATGGACAGGCACTGGACCTTCTCGTAACCCTGCACCTTTCGGGGCGGTTCCCAGCATGTGGGCTGTGCCATGCCGAAAGCCGGGCGGCCTCCATGTCCCCTGCGCCCCACAGGAGAGTAAATGGGGACTCGCATTCCCTCCCCCCACTCGAGTCCCCACGAAACCCAAAGCCAGACCCCCAAATCCGTAGCTTTTCGCTGGTCCACCTCCCGAGGCCTGCACTGCCGTTACCCAAGGTACTCAGCTTAGGGGCATCCTGTCTCCACAGACAGCTGTATCCCAGCGCGAGTTCATGACTCCTTTCTAACAAGGAATGTTCCCGGGAGACGCCAACGGGGACAAGGCCCCAGCGCCCCACGGCCTGGTTTCCCTGTGGCTGAGGTCGCGGGGGGAGCCGGCCCCCTTCTGTCTGTGCGCATCTCCCTTCCCTGCTGTTTCCCCTTGGCCCTGGCGTCTCTCCTCTCTGCTCCCAGGGTCCCCAACACGCGTCCCCGCAGCTCCGAGCCCCCCCACCCGCGCCATCGCGCGCACTGACCTCCAGGTGGCAGCAGAGAGCCGCTCCCCGCTTGGGCTCGCTGACGTCACCTTGTTTACCGGGTCGTTTCTAGATCTCCGATCACAGGATGTTAATCGGGCCAGTGATTGGCCCTCCGCTTGGCCAGAGGCCCTGCTAAGTGGGCATCCGGACAACTTCTGCTGTCCTTTGCAACGGAGAAAAATATTGCCGCCGGGAGCGGGCTGTTTGCGAACACCTGGACTTTTCGTCTTTAGGGGAAGGGCAGGCTGTGCGTTGCTGGGCGCTGTGGGCTTTTTTAGGTCACGAATTTGGGAGCCCGAATGACAAGAAAGGAAGGCTAGATATATATACCGTGGGGGCCAGGAGGCACCTCCAGAAGGTTCTGAGGCGCCCCCCCACCTTATTTAACTTACTCTTCCGTGGTATTTCGAAAGCATCTACTCAGCGGGAAAGCGTTTGGACCTTGGAACTTGGGGCAAGGCAGGAGGCAGCGGATTCAGCCGGCTGGGTCCTGATGCGTCGTGGGGGCACTGAAGTGAGGAGCCCCGATCCCCACGTTTCCCACCCTGGAACTTCGTACCCCAGTCCCCCTCTTCCTTCTTTGTCGTTCCTACCTTCCCAGCCGGGAGCGGGGAAACTGAGGCACGGGAACGCTGAGAGGCCGAGGCCGCCCTCCTCCTCGCCTCCGGGCTTTACCCGGTTTTAGCAAAACTAAAAATGGCCAAAGCTCTGTTGCTCTGGCTCTGCCCCTCGGTGCGTGGGAGACCGGCGTGGTTGGGAATCTGTCTGTGACCGTTCCAGAGACAAAATAAACATGAAATTCCTGGGCTCTGCCGTCCCTCGCGGGAAGGGACGAGGAGCGTGTTCTGCTGAACAGGAAGAGGGACCCCAATATGAGGTGAACCTTGGGAGGTCGCTCAGAGTTGAGCGCTTGCCTAGCACGAAGAAGGCCGGGGCGGGGAGGGCAGAGAATTTAGAGATATTAAAAATAAACGAGCCTAGAAATTTTGAGATTCCCCAGGAGGTCCTCTTCCCACTCTCTCCTCCGTTCCCACGCTGCTGCTGCGTGGAAATCACCTCTCCCAAGAAGTTTTCAACTCACCCAGGGCTCAGGCGGCCTGGAGAGGCGGATGGCTTTCAGGCAGGTAGGAAGAGGAGGAATATTTAATTCTGTTGGGTTCATCCGCCATTTGTTGAGCTCCTAATCTATGTCAGCTCCTGAGACAGACGCTGGAATTTATGGCTCAGGGGTTAAAGCCCTTGACAGCGGGCGCTAAGTACCTGAGTTCTATTTTTAACCCCACGTAAGCTGGGTGTGGTGGTGCACACCTGTAATCCCAGCACTCGGGAGGCTGAAGCAGGAGGATTGCCAGGAGTTCAAGGCTAGTTTGGACTACTTAATGAATTCAGGACCAGCCTGGACTACAGAGTGAGACCCTGCCTCAAAAAAAGTGAAAAGATTACATTAAAACTGAGAACTTGGGGAGAGGGAGAGAGAGAGAGAGAGAGAGAGAGAGAGAGAGGGAGAGGTGTTGAGGACAGACCTGGATGACAGTGCTCATAGGTGGCTGAGAGGGACCGAAGAGGAAGGAGGAAGCCATTCGCTCAGAGGTCAGCTTGTCCCCCAGGGGCCGGGCCTCAGCCAGGCAACATGAGCTCCCGAGCTCTTCAGGAAAGCATCAAGGCGCAGCTTAAGCTTTCTGCTGTGGAGATCAGGGAGGACTGTGTGGGCAAGAAGAAATCAGTGACCGCAGCCGCTATGACCATTAAGTCACCTTTGCAAATACGTCTTGTCAAGAACTCGGCAATAGTTCAGACTCTGTGTAAACACGGGGAAGCGAAAGTACAGGGAAAGCAAACAATGACCAGTTTCTGTTTTCTTTTGGGTATGTGAAATATATTCTTTAAAACTTTTTGCAGTGCTGGAGCCCCGGGCCTTTGCGCTATGCTACATCCCCAGCCCCCTCCCCACCCCTCTTTTTGTTTTAATTTTGAGGAAGAGTCTCATTAAATCACTATGTTATCCAGGCTGGGCTTGAATTTGTGATTCTCCTGCCTCGGCCTCCCAGAGAGCTGGGATTATAGGTCTTCATGGTTTGACTGGCTGTGTGAAATATAAAAAATCTTCTTTAAAAAAATTCTAGCTGGGGTTAGGGTGTAGCTCAGTTGCAGAGGGTGTAATGTACTTAACGTGTGCATGACCCTGGGTTCCATTTTCTACCGGGGGGTGGGGGGGACTCTTTAGTTGTTAAGCTTTTAAAGTCGTTAAACTTTTTAGTTGTAAAAAATACATATATAAGCATCAACATCAGGCAAATGTACAGCTTCAAAAAGTAGAAGGCAAAGAGTCAAGTGACCACGCACATACCAGACAGCCGTTCTGTGACACAAGCAAGAACTTTCAATAACTACAGTAACTTTCAGTAACTGCAGGCTCCAAGGATCCAGGGATCCGGTCACTCCAGCCATCAATCAGGAGACATGTGGTAGTACCACGTCGGACCTCAGCCCCACACATTTATCTGAAGGAAGGAGGGAAGGAAGAGAGGACAAGATCAAGCACTTATTGAGCACCTACTACATGCTAAGTGCTTACCGCAGTATCTGTTAATGAGATAACTGTCCTTACACCCTGAAGTTGGTGTTATTCCCCTCCCCCAACAGATGAGGAAATGGGGACATGGAGACACTATGTAGCTCTCCCAGGGTCATGTGTCAAGTGGGAGGCAGAGTGGCCCTGAACTCAGGCAGCTGGCTCCAGAGCCCCACTCTTCCCACCACTGTGCGTAGATACACCACACTCCACCCTTGTCTACACGAGCTGTCAATGGATTCCATTCCTCTTTGGCTGTGGCTTGGGTTTGGTCTGTGGGAGTCCTAGGTAGGCCATCAGGACGATGAGGAAGACCCTAGGGGTCACCTCCAGGCCGGCTGCCTTTAAGGCTCCTTGTCACAGCTCTTGCCAGGTGGCCCTAAACAAGCTGGGCACACTCTGCAGGCTCTGATGACCATGCCACCCTTACCCCCTCAGGCCGGGGTGGTCAAGTGGCTGTTACTTACTGCATACATCCCATGGTTTCGCTACATCCTGCCCATACCTTTGGAAATGGCCCCTACCTTTGACTCTCCTCAGATTGCCGAATTTGAGCGTGCCATCTGTTTCCTGCCCACGGCTGGTTGGATATAAATAGGAAGTGAGGAAAGCAGGCACACAGAGGCCTGGTCTCCTGGTGTGGGCAGCATGCCCCACAGGCGAGGGATAGCCACAGGAGAGTCACAGTGACGTCTCCTCAGTGGGCTTTGGGACATTCTGGGGTGTGTGTGTGTCTGGCACTAAAGAATGAGGTTGCTTCCTAAACTTAGGATCTCCTGAGTCAAGACAGACCACAAATGTATCTATTGGTTTAAAGCAGTTGTCCCCAGTGTTTTGGGCACAGTGTGAGAGGATCCCAGGGAGGGTACATCACTGTCTCAGCTCCCTCCCAGATCATCAGGCATTAGATTCTCATTAGGAGCTTGCAACCTAGATCCCTGTTGTGTATGGCCCTGACAGCAGGCGGAGCTCAGGTCACATGCCATCAGTGGTGAGTGGCAGGGGACAGGAGATAACTCCTTGGCATGCTGAGTGGCCGGCTGCTCACAGGCTGGGCCTGGACTGTCCATGGCCCAGGAGTTGGGGGACCCTAGTTTAAAATATTCTAGACCTTCTCTGAGAACCAAAGAGAAGTGGTGAACTATGGAGAGTTTAAAGAGACAGGCACTCTAGGGAGGCAGCGGGAGGGTCAAAAATGGGAAGGGATTGTAAAGTTGATATGATCCATATGTGCATGAAATACCCAAATTCATTGTAAACACTATGTATTAAATATGTATATTAATAAAAATAGTGGGGGGAAAAAAGAGATAGGCACTCACAGCCCAGTCCCTCTGCTGTCTGGGTCTGTGATCCCTGGTAGGCCACTTAGCATTTTCATGCCTGGATTTTCCCATCTGTAAGGTGGAGTGACCTTGAGACATTCAGTGTCTGGACAAAATTAAAGGCTGTATCACTGCGGGGGCTCAGGGATAGCAGTATTGACTTTTGAAAGTTGCCTGGCACATAACTTGGGGAATGAAGGAGCACTTGGGAACTCAGAAATACACAGTGCAACAGATCATTGTAGCTCAGGCCCAGGACCAGCATGGAACACTAAGGAGGCTCAGAGCATGGAATCCTTCCAGGCCTCTTGCCCCATCCTGGCTGAGGCAACCACTTGGGGTCCCAGGGCGCGAGTGTCTTTCAGAAAACCGGAGCAAATGAAGTTGTGTGAAGAGTCAGCCCTGGGGGGCTGGGGATGCGGCTCCATTGCACGAGTCCTGGGCTCATCCCCAGCACTGCAAACAGAACAGAACGCTCAGCCTGGGAGGATTAAGTGTCCCTGGCTTCTCCCTTTTGCAGAAGCTTCCCTGTGTAAATATCACTTCTCTCTCCAGCACCGTTGGCTTCTCCCTGTCAACCGGAACCGTCCCATCGGCATCGAACAGTGCTCCGATGCGGCTTGTCCACCACTCTTCTTTGGCTGTTGGTCTTCTTTCACTCTCTGAGCCCCCTCACAGCTACACCTCTCGAGGGGGTTCTCCACAGACCTTCCACCTCCCCACCCCTTTAACACAGTTTGTCACCATTTCAGTCCCGGCCATTCCCGCAGTGGCTCCTCTCTGTGTCACTGATCAGTTCCACCCTGCCCCTCAGATGGTCACCATTTTATCCATCCCAGCCCCTCTGCTGCCTTTGACTGGGCAAGACGCGCTCCCTGTTCCCGTATCTTCCTTCATTGGCGTCCATGGATCCAGAATCTCATGGATTCCTGAGGATCTCAAGTCCTGGATCTCCTTCCCTGTGTCAGGTGTGTCAGAGCGTCCCCAGTGTGCCCTTGCGATGGACACTGGGCAGAGACCAGCCTGAGTATTCGTTCTTCACAGCTTTTCAGGAGATGGGGTGAACCATCCATCGTGGGTGACCAGTGGCTGTATCAGACTGACGGGAGCGAGAGGAGGAGGTGACAGAGCTAGTGCTTATTTTATTTTATAAGGGAGGAAAAATAGAGCAAGGAGAGAATGGGGTTTATTAATTTTCTGGGTCAGGGTCACATGAGCAGGGGGTGTCATGAGAGGCACCACCTTTCACCATCTGCCTCCCCCAGGGTGTCCTGAAAATAAAACCCAGTCTACAGCACCTCCCAGCTGTGGCCCAGAACTAGGATCGGAGTAGAGCCAGAGCCCAGCTCCGTGAGGTCATCACTGCTGTCCCTGACTTTACTGGGTGCGGGTTGTTTTGTTTTGTTGTTTTTTGGTACTGGCCGTTCAGCCCAAGGCCTTTGCACTAAGCTACATCCCAGTCCATTTTTGGTTTACTTTTTTATTTTGAGATATGGCCTCATTAAGTCGCTAAATTGCCCAGGCTGGGCTAGATTTGGGGTCCTCCTGCTGTGGCCTCCCAGAGTCTTGAGATGACAGGCCAACATGTCCAGCAGGGGTATTTCTGAGCATCTCACCACTGCCCTTCTGTGTAGTCTTATTAACTGTGATGGCTTCACATGCTTGTGTTTGGTCAAAAGGAATGGGGCCACTAAAATTGGCTATTCCAGTCCAATGATGTTCTTCCAGAAGGCAGGGAAGATGGTTCGTGGCTGGGCCACTTGTTAGCAATCCCCAAAACCATTCATCGAGCACGTAGTTGTGTTCGGCATTTGCCCCTTCTGACAGCACCCTTTAAGGGCCACCACTGCAAATTTAGCACTGAAATATTGGAGAGCTTGACGCCCAAAGAGAAGGTCCCCAAGAAGTGTCCTCTGAGCCAGGCCACCATGGCCAGGCCAGTTTGCGAGCATTTGTGGCTGGGAGCAGCAGGCTGGGGAGTGAGGCTCACGGAGGAGGTGAGGCGCTCCCCGTATTTAAGTCGGCACTCGGTTCCCAATTATGATTCTGGAATTATTAGCTTTGATACTGTGAGAAAGGAGCACATCAAAGCCAGAATCCCATGAATTAAAACGTTGACTAATCGGGCTAATTACAGCTCAGTCTTCTGTGTTTTCACACGACGAGCTGAGTTCTCATGAAAGCCTTCTCTTGGGCTTTGACAGGGAGGCAGCTGTATGTGTCTCAGACCAAGTCCTCTTCGCCGTGACCCAGGGTATCCTTGCTCCAGGGCTTTTGCCCATTCCCAACCCCTTTTGGGTTAGGATCTGTTTTGTTTTGTTTTGCCTGTACCGGGAATTGAGCCCAGGGCCTTTACACTTTAGCTTACTAAGTCACCAAGTTGCTTAGGTTGGGGTGGAACATGGTACCTTCCTGCCTCATCCTCCCAAAGTATTGGATTACATGCTTGTGCCACCAGGCCCGGCTTGGCGCTGTTTCCCTGAGAGCTAAGGCGGAGATTCTGAGATATGGGGTGAGTTCTCCCTCCCTGGGGAAGCAGCTCAGGCACAGTGGGACAGGAGTCTTCACATTTTCCATTTTCTTCCAGATTTTCACATCCTTAGCTAATTTACACAGGCTAATTACACTTCTGGGAGGATCCCTTCCCTCCATACAGCTCAGTTATCAGATGCACAGTGGTATAATACATTTTAATCACCATTTAGATGTTTTCTGCTGCAGCATTAGCGATATAGACTAAGCCCGAATCTGTGATGAGCTCTAGTAGGTGAATTCTGGTGCTTTCAAGATAGAATTCCTTCCCTCTGGGGGCTGGAGGAATGGCTCAGCTGTTAAAGCACTTGCCTAGCAAGCGCTAAGTCAAGCGCTAAGTACCGGAATTTGATTCCCCAGCACCACATAAGCCAGGCATGGTGGCGCACGCCTGTAATCCCAGCACTCGGGAGACTGAGGCAGGAGGATGGCTGTGAGTCCAAGACCAGCCTGGGCTCCATAGTGAGTTCAGGACCAGTCTGGGCTATAGAGTAAGACCATCTCACCAAATAAATAAATAAATAATACAAAAGCCTTCACTTTGAGCGCCAGCTGGGTCCTGAAAGGAAGGTGTGTGTTGGGGGTGGTTCTCCACTGCACCAAGGGTTTGTGCTCCTTCCTTCGCCATCCTGCCAGGGACACTTGTCAATGCCTGAAGACTTGTGGGTTGTTTCAATGAGAGGAGTGGGATGAGGGCTGCTGGGGCTCAGGGTGTGGGGACGAGGATGCTACGAGACATTTTGCAGTAGAGAGTCGAGGTCCCCACTGCTGGGAAGTACCTGACCCCACATGACGATGGGGCCACTGCCGAGGAACACTGAGTTAAAGGGGGAAGCAGTCATGCATTCACAGTGACAGTGTCTCAGCTTAAAGAGGGAACTTCCCCACCAGCCAGGCCCCGTAGCACAGTAATTCTAACACCCTGGGAAGCTGAGGCAGGAAGATCACAAGTCCAAGTCCAGCCTGAGCAACTCAACGACTTAGGGAGAACTTGTCTCAAAATCAAATAGCAAAAATGAGCCACGCACCCCGCACACACCACACACACACACATGCGTATACACACCTGGCGTTACCTGCTATTCAAACACATATTCACCACAGTATTTCCAGAAGATGGCAAGGAATGCAGAAACGTACTGGTACATGTGACACATCGCATCCTCAAGTCTTGTGGCAGATGAGGGACTCATGCTCCCCAGTCTGCCTGCCTCTCGGTGGCTGGCACTCAGTGAAGAACAATACATGGCTTCTAGATGCCCTGGCCCACCGGTCAGGCGTTCTTCCCAAACAAGGAACTACCTACATAGACAGGATCGACACAGGACAGTTCCAATCCCGAATTACCCCTTTCTCAAGCGAGTTTTTCCTCATTTCTATGATAAATATAATGTAAGAGCCGGAAGAGGACTTGCTGTGATGGTTTTGCCATGCTGGGGAGGGAGAAGCTGGGTGAGCTCTCTGCTGCTAAGCCATACCTGAGTCCTTTTTTAAAATTATGATTATTAATTTTTTTTTTTATTTTGAGGCTGGGTCTTGCTGAGTTGCCCAGTCTGTCCTCCAATTTGTGATCTAACTGACTCAGCTTCTCAAGTAGCTGGGACTAAGTCACATGCCACCAGTGTGGCAAAAAGTTGTATTTTTCCCCATTTTTATTAATATATATGCAATACATAATTTCTATAATGAGCTTAAGTATTTTGTGCGCCTATATATCACATCAATATTATGATCCCTCCCCCTCCCCATTTTTGGCCCTCCCACACCCTCTCTTATCCCCCTTTAACTCCCACCCTCACACCCATTGGTTCTATAGAATGCCTGTGTTCGGGGTTTTCCAAATCAGAGAAACTGTGGTATTTATCATATTTAATCTGCATCTAAATCACTTCACCACTCAAATCACCACTTGCTAGTTCAGTTTCCCAACCCTAGAATGGGATACAGTGGCAATATCTTGATGCGTCTTCTCTGGGTCCAGCAGAACCCTTTGTTGGGACAATTTGCCAATTTTTTTTTCTTTTGTATCTTACTGTGTCTTTGTTGAGATTCTTTAACATGGTCTCACCCACCAGTCCACATAAGAAAAGAACTATAACAATGAAATTCATAACACTAGAGAAAGAAAAAGAAGTTAAATTTCGTATTTCTTAACTGAGAATTGGGAGGTAAATGTTTGTACATTCAAAAAACATGCTACATTAGACAAGCTTAAGTCCATATCGAATTGCTCTTTTAAATTAACTTAAATCTATATTACACAAGTGTACAGCACTTAAAGCAATAGATAAAAGTGGCATGTTTAGGTATTTCAGATTGTTTTTAGCTTTTATAAATTATGTGCTTACATTTCACTGTTACTAACATTTTGGCAAGAAGTTTTAAAAGCATGCAAATCCTAGGTACAAATTAAGTACTACGAACAGAATCTCACTGTGTAGTCCAGGCTGGTCTGAACTGACTATGGAGCCCAGGCTGGCTTTGGACTCATGGCAATCCTCCTGCGTCAGCCTCCCAAGTGCTGGGATTCCAGGTGTGTGCCACCGTGCCTAGTTTACGTGATGCTGGGGAATTGAACTCAGGGCCTTACCACTGTGATGTAGCCAGTACACCTCCAGCACAGTACCATCATTAGTAAATATAACTGTATTCAACCTGTGCTTAAACAAAATCCTTCAGCCTCATCCTGGTTTCTAACTTTTTCCTGTGTTAGTAAATATTATTTGGAACTTAAAGTTAATTTGGCCTTTTCAATGAGCTAATAGCTCTAAAGACCTTTTGTTCCATCTTGTTCTTTTGAAGAAAGATCCTTTCAAAAGTGTTTTAATGAATACACGCACGTAATTTTAGAAGTCCAATAATATTCCTGAGACACTAATGAAATCCGACAATTAAATTCCTCCTTCCTCTCTACTCCACCTACTCTTTGTTTCTTCTGGCACTTACACATTGCTATATTTTCTTTCTTTCTTTCATTCATTCATTCTTTCTTTCTTTTTTTTCTGAGACAAGGTGTCACTCTGTGGTCCACATTGCTATATTTTAAATGATACACCTATATGGGGAAAAGAGGATTGAAATGATCCAGACATGATACAAAATGGGTACAGCTATGATGTATCACAAACACTAAAAATACTCAGGGAGGCTGAGGCAGGAGGATCACAAGCTCCAGCCCAGCCTGGGCAACTTAGTGACTTTGCAAGGCCCTGTCTCAACATAAAAACTAAAAATAGGCTGGGGACGTAGTTCTGTGTGAAGGTCCTGGGATCCATCCCTTGCACTGAAAAAGAAAGAAAGGAAGAAAGAAAGAAAGAAAGAAAGAAAGAAAGAAAGAAAAGAAAAAAAATGTACTACCGACTCTTTAGTATCTACGTATATTTTTAATTATTGTGACCCTAGGAGAGATGACATCAACCTGAGCCAATCACACCTGGAACTACACCTGGATTAGGGTTTGGGAACCACACCTAGATTGGGAATTGAGAACCAGCCTGGAGTAGAGTGTGAGTGGTGTGTGGGCTGGCCAATGAGGGAAGAGCACCCACATTGATGTGGGTGGGCCAACTGGAACTCCAGCGGTGTAAAAGGAAGGAAGAAGAGAGATAGTCACAGCGTCTTCCTCCGGGAAAGCTCTCGCCTTAGCAATTGTCTACGGACACCGACTTGCTACACGCTGCTGATCGTCAGCTCAGATGCGCTCCAGTCTCGAGTTGGGCCTGTCTGCCCGTCGCAGCTCTTCAGTCGTCGGACGTTTTACTTCGTGGCTGAGCAGCCATCAGACCCTCCAGCTTTCGCGCGTGCAGGCCACCATCTTGGACTATCTCTGTCCTCAGATTTGTACACCTTCCAAGTAGATCCTTTTTGTTATAATTTCTTTAAATTCTGCCTTTTGAAAGAACCCAAACTACTACATCTACCTTCCTTCCTTCCTCCCTTCCTCCCTTCCTTCTTCTTGAGACAGGGTCTTGGCCTATCACCCAGGCTGGTCCTGGACTCACTGTATGTAGCTCAGGCTGGCCTCCAACTCGTAGCAGTCCTCCTGCTTCAGCCTTCCAAGTGCTGGGATTACAAGTGTGTGTCACCACACCCAGCACGGGGAGGAATCAAACCTAGGGCCTTGCACGAGCTAGGCAAGTGCTTTAACCACTGAGCTGTACCCCTAGCCCCCATCTCTCTCTTTATTGTGATGCTAGAAATTAACCCCAGCGCCTCCCGCATGGTAGACAAACGCCCCCACCTCTGAGCCACATCCTCAGCAGACACTGTTTCCTTTTGATTCCACAACTTACACGTATTGTTTTCCAATTACGGTAAATGAAAATTGAGCATTTTTGTCAGTCATCTC